>OX243818.1:2211382-2386382 GCA_945859605.1 Lumbricus rubellus
AGAGACAGAGAGACAGGGAGAGAGTCAGGAAGATTATTAGGAAGACAGGATGGATATAATAATTATGGAGTAGATCAACAGAGCATAGAAAGAGGAGTATAAACAAGGATAGGAAAACGAGAGAGACAGAGGGAGGGAACAGAAAGAGAAAGAGACATATAGACAGCTGGAAACGCAGAAAAAGAAATAAATCAAGCGAGTCATGGAGAGGGATGGGCGTTCTTTCAACCTTCCAGCTGCAGCCTTCCCATGCCAGATCCATGCGCTGAATAAGACGGCAACGATTCTCGGAGCGACGCGAACAATCAAGGCGCACGATGACGATGGCCGCGTTCAATCGAGGTCCGTTCCACGCGCCGTGGATTGGATGGCATCGCGCCTGATGTGCGTCTTATAGTAGAGCTGCGTCTTATATGCTCGGGTAGAACTGCGTGTTATACTCGTGGTCGAGATGCGTCTTATACTCGAGTAAACAGGGCGACAGGTCGATCCTTTCGACGGTAAACGATAACGGGATGAAATATCAGCCAATGCCACATAGTTACATCGGATGTTTACATTGACTGATGATATATATATATTATATATTTATATATGTATATATATATGTCTGTCATGTCCTTTGGTAAATATAGATGTCGCTACACGTAGGATTGTACTGTGTGCAAGTATGCAAGTAAGTTAGTAATCTTTATCAGTACGAGCAAGCGATAATAAGCTTTCTTTACAGCAGATATGCATACAATGGCACAAAAGAGTACAATATGAGATTATTATGCATTATTAATCTATGTATGTCGGTTTGCATTTATGTTTGTATATATACATATATACAATATATATACAAATATATACAATATATATATATATATATATATATATATATATATTAAGCGGTTGTAAGTTGAGTTCACTTGCACGATTGAAATCTTGTCTGGCCACTCATCCGGTATGCGATCGACTCAGCCGCTGTTGACAGCGAATGGCTGGAGACGATTATCCTCATCCGCCTGAACGATCAAGGACAGAAAATCCCGGTCGATGAAGGGAGTAGGCCGCCATCTTGGATCTTCAAAAGCCTATGCTGCCATCTTGGATGAACAAAGAACTATAAGAAGGGATGGAAGAGAAACGAAAGGAGGATGGGAAAAGAGGCAGAGGGAGAGAGAAAAACATTGAGGAAGAGGAAAGAGAACAGGGTAAAGAGGAAAATAAAAAAATAGGAAGAGACAATGATGAGGAAGAAGGGCAAGACAAGGAAGGAAAAGAGGAAGATGGAAAAAGAGGAAGATGGGAAGAGTGGAAAAGAAGAGGAGGAGAGAAATGGGAAGGAAAAGGAGGGGATGTGGTGGCCGGGACGTGTGTGTCTCAAGCGAATATTCGCCCACAGGACTTTGTTCTTTATCTTGTATCCGGAACGAACGATCCCGTGGAACCAGCGTGGAACCAGCGTCGTCGACTGATCTCAAAGAGAACCAGCGCATGCTCCATCTGGCGCAGGACATCTGGACCGGAATAATACGGATCCGGATTGGGATTCGTTTGAAGTCCTGCAGCAGCAGCTGTCCGCCTCTTCCACTCCCACCGGACGGAGGAGAAGACATCTTTGATTTTCAAAGGCATTGATTGTGTCTTTGGATTCCCAAGGATGCTGGCTATGGAAGTTTGATTTTAACGGTGACAATTTTTAAAATAAAGTAGTAATTAGTATTATTTTGATGATGTTGATGGTGTTGGTTGCGGTGTTGGTTGTGATGATGATGATGATGATGATGATGATGATTATGATGATGATGATGATGATGATGATGATGATGATTATGAGGAGGAGGAGGAGGAGGAGGAGGAGGAGGAGGAGGAGGAGGAGGAGAGAAGGGGAGGGGAAGAGAAGGAGGAGGAGGAGGAGGAAGAGAAGGAGGAGGAGGAGGAGAGAAGGGGAGGGGAAGAGAAGGAGGATCATTCTAGTTTTATGATCATTATTATAATTATTAATATTTAAATTGGTAATATCAATAGCATCACCAATGCTCTACTGCCTAGCACTAACCCTTTGCTTCTCTATCGATATCGACCTGATAGCCATCCCAACCTAACCCGCCTATCGACTTTGCTTTGACTGAGCGCCTGTGAATAATCTTAAAACTTTGGTTGGATTCAAGCGCTACATAAATCTTCAGATTACAATCATCTTCGCTTTGAGCATCATCATCAACTGATGATTAACTGGTACAGAGGCTGAGGTATATAAATGGAGACTGGATACAGTGGATAGGTCATTGGAATTCACGCGGACGCGGTCTCTGTGGACAGATACAAGACGATGCAACGTACGTCAATGTTCAACTTCGTCAAGCGAATCATTAACACGAGTCTATTCATTTCGCACCTAGTGCTGGCACGATGCGAAACCAGAAAAACGCAACTAGTAGAGTAAGAAGCCACAATTCATTTGTAACACTTTAGAATTTTAGATGGAATGTGTAAGACTACTGAAATTTAATATGGATCACTTAGTAATCTAATTTTCCCCAGTTTTGTCTTTACAGTTGTAGGCTAATTGTATCATTGTACCATCTCAGACTGTAATTCAAACCACGAAAACAGTACTCTTAACCAGTCTGTTCTACTTTTGGACTGTAGAATTTCCACCCTAACTTTAAACTTTAAAAATTGTAACGAGTAAGCACCAAGAATTATGCATCTATAAGCTTACACTCTTTGGGATTATGAAATTTCGTTTCACGTTGATACCAATAATAAGTTTTATGCCAAACCACAAGTTGGAACAAACCAAAACATTTTAACATTGCTTCAACCTTAACAAACAGGGATGTTTCCAGGAATCACAGTTCTTTGACCACTGCATTCATCAGTTCTTGCTTCGTGAGGACACCCTTTCGTACAGGCTTCAATTGTCTAGAATCAGTTTTGTTAATCGACGCGCCTTCGGTTATATTTCGTCTATTGACACAATGAACAACCGAATATAACCGCAGACGCGTCGATTAACAAAACGGATTTTGAACAATTTAGATTTAACAATTATAGGCGGCACGAAAGGATGTCCTCTCTTGAGAAGTAAGTAGACTACATATTCTCACTTGTCTGCTACTTCTAGAGTTTATTTTAAAATGTATAGGGCCAGGGGCCTACGTAATCGTTGAATAAAGTATAATCAAATACGGCTACTAACTTTCACGACCAGGCACCTATCAATAGCTCAAACCCCCAACTTCTTCAATAACTCCCCATAACACTCACCCACCCAGAAACCCGCCGAAACCCTCCACTGACGATAATCACCCCAATTATCGACCACATCATCCAAAACCGACCCCCACACGATGCAATTTTCCCTAACACCCATTCTACGAATGCACCTAAGTGCCAGTTTCTCCCAATTAGTCTCGTACCCCGACCGACCGAAAGACGAACCGATCTTTCGTCGGAGTCGGCCGCGCTTCAATCGGCCCCCGCGGTGCTCATAAACGGACGAGAGTTCGGTCGTTTGGTGGCGCTGTTTACGACGGTACTTAGCGCGGGAATCCGTCCAATTTACTGCAGCGCTTGGCTATACCACAGTCCGCCGTCCTTTGCCACCGTATTTGCTGTTGGGGTATTATTATTATGTTGACGATGCGAGGATGTCATGCTTATCACGCCGCTACTTCATTGATTTCTGGCGACAAAGTCCCGAAGGAGGGATGGAAGGAGACAGACAGAAGAACAGAAAGACATACAGACAAACAGAGAGACATGCGACAGACAGACAAACAGACAATTAAGAGGGGCAGACATACAGATAGGCATACAGAAAATCATAAAGATAGACATAGACAGACATAGACAGAAAGGAAGAAAAAGACAGGCAGGCATACAGCAGACCTACACACACACACACACTCACACACACACACACACAGAAAGAGAGAGGCAGACATACTTGCAGGCTCACACGGAAAGATGGACAAATTGATAAACGGATGGACACATACTTGTAGGATGAGATTTTAAGATATGGAGACAGATAGCCAGACATAGAAACAGAGGCACAGACAAAGAACGATAAAAACACACAGACAGACACACAGACACACAGACAGTCAGACAGAAGAGTAGAGAGATAGAAGGGTACAAGAGGGAAGACGTGTTTGTCATGAAGAACAAGTATCGACGTTTATCAACACCATCGAGACATGGCATTCATTAGCCGCGTCTTCACATCGACTCACACTCTGTCTGTCTGTCTCTCTGTGTGTCTGTCTCTCTGCTTGTCTCTCTCTCTGCGTGTCTGTGTGCCTGCCTGCCTAGCTCTCCACCCATGCACTCGCCAATGCGTCCATAAATTTTAGATGTTTCTTCCACTCTGCCCTTCTTCCTCTCACTCCTTTTTCTTGCTGGCACATCTTCTTTCTACTTCTCTCTCTGTTTCTCTGTCTACCTCCGTGTCCTTGTGAGTCTGTCTGTCTCTCTCTCTTACTTCCCTCCTTCCCTTGTCAAAAACCAAATTAGGTGAATTGATATAAATGAACCCCTTAGTTACGAACCGAGACCGTCTTTCACTCTCCTCCCTCCACGATATAGTCACCCACATTTTTCCTCCCCCATTCTTCCCTCCCCATTCTTCCCTCCCCATTCTTCCCTTCCCATTCTTCCCTCCCTCGTTAAGGAAAGAAACAGAGGAAAAGCAAAGGAAATGGAAGAAATGTGTGAACATCACGTTGTTTAGATATGAGATGGATAGATTGACAAAATGGATGGATAGGATAGATGGCTGGATGACTGGATCGGTGGAGTAGTAGTAATAGTAGCAGTACATAGTGGTAAAAGCAGCAGCAGCAGCAGCAGCAGCAGTAGCAGTAGTAGTATCAGTAGCAGTAGCAGTAGTAGTAGCAGTAGTAGTATCAGCATCAGTAGCAGTAGTAGTAGTAGTAGTAGTGGTAGTAGTAGTAGTAGTAGTAGTAGTAGTAGTAGTAGTAGTAGTAGTAGTAGTAGTAGTAGTAGTAGTAGTAGTAGTAGTAGTAGTAGTAGTAGTAGTAGTAGTAGTAGTAGTAGTAGTAGTAGTAGTAGTAGTAGTAGTAGTAGTAGTAGTAGTAGTAGTAGTAGTAGTAGTAGTAGTAGTAGTAGTAGTAGTAGTAGTAGTAGTAGTAGTAGTAGTAGTAGTAGTAGTAATAAGTAGCAGCAGGAGCATCAGGGGAAGTAGCAGTAGCAGTAAGAGCAGCAGCAGTAGCAGTAGTAGTTGTAGTAGTTGTTGTAGTAGGAATAGCAGTACCACAGCAGTAGTTTGATTGATCACTGTCATTGCTGTGATCTTATCGATAGATTCTCCTCGATTGGTCTTGTAAATAGAACGACAGATGGCAGAAGTGAAGCAGGTGCTTTGCCCCTCATCGTCCCAATCATCCGGATCTTAGACGCACCCCACTCCACCCCGGAGGGAGGTAGAGAGAGGGAGAGCCCCCACGGACGGACACCCCATGGCAGGCTATCGTCTCTGCCAAAACAAAAGAGACTAGAACTGAATAGATGAGAGGGGTTGTTGTAGCGAATCAACATAGAAGAGGAAATGAACGAGCTGTAACTTTCGCGACCGTCTGGATGAGACCAGGGAGAGATCCTAACATCAGAATCAGCGTGCATGGGATGGAAGGTCTGATCCCAAGAAATTCAGATCAGGATTTTTATGTCGCTCATAGAGGTAACAGATTTTGTGGAAAGCCATATGGACAGATTCAGACAGACAGACAGACAGACAGACAGACAGACAGACAGACAGGCAGACAGACAGACAAACAGACATACAAACAGACAGACAGATGAGCAGACAGACAGACATACGCATGCAGACGTACAGATATACGCAAACACACACAAAACACAAACACACACGCACACACGCAAACACACACAAACACACGCAGACACACACACACAAACACACACACACACACACACACACACGTGTTCTCGCAATATATATTCGTGACGAACTAATTTCGCATGCGCAACTAAACGGTTTTCCTTCAATAAAGAACTCGACGACGACCGACCACCGCCGCCTTCCCAGAGTTCCCCACGTTTCCCGCCACGTGATCGGACGCCTTAATTGGCGCAATTTTCAGCGATTGTGTTTCGTGGTCAGTTCGAAACTGACCAGCGTCGTCTCGCTGACCAGTCTCATTAACCCCGTCTATCCTACACACGCCGATGACCGTGCATTGCTTATGGATGGTATGTGGACGCGTGTTGAGGTTGGTTGAGTGCGGACCAGGGGTTATTTTAAGAAATTTTTAGAACTGCACAAAACGACCTTTTTAGTCGTCCGGACCAAATGTGAGATCGTTGAAATCCCGTGAAAATATTACCATTTTGAAATTTTCCCGGCCACCAAAAAATTGATGACCTTTTTTAGTCCTTCGTTCACTATAACACTATGAGTTACTGCACAAAATCTTATTTGAACTGCACAAATTTCTTTCCCAACTACACACTTTGTGTCCAGCTGCACATTAAAATAACCCCTGGTGCGGACGATTTCTGCCGCAGCATGCTTATGCTGTTTATCTAGTCTGGTTAAAGAATAAGTTGAACGGTTTCTAGACTTTTTGTGATATGAACCAAAATGCGGTTTGCAATTATTGGTCAATTAATGAAGAATGGTATATTCTTTACTATTATTATTTCTCCACAAAGTCAAAACCTAAAAGCATGTTAACGTCGTTCGGATATATTATATATATAGCGCAGATAAAAGGTCTTCAAAAGGTGTTTAACGGTCAACGTCATTTAGATGAGGATTCGACAGAATTCAGAAGTTTAACGACAACTTACGGCATGAAAACTCGTCGACTTCACTATAAACAAATTTTCACATAATTATAATATATAAAATTATATATATAATAATAATCATTAGTTGGTTATGAACGGTAATCAACGCTGCTTCGTGACGTGATGGATGGACGGATCCGATTTGACCAGGGTCTATGACAACAGAGGCCGTTACCCTGAACAGAAATTTGCTCGGCATATTACAGCACTTATGAGCAAGGTACTAGACCAGTATTATTGTGACGTGAATGATTAACGTCACCTTATAATAATGAGGGTCGAATTCGACAGAAAACTGAGGTACGACCGTTTATGTATATTCTAACAACGCAACCAACGAATCCTTTGGAATCTTTAACGTTCAATACAGTGTTTTTAAAGGTGTCTAACTCCGCCACTGTTTGTTTGTATAGGCCTATGCCCTTGTTAGAGAGCCCCCTTCAAGCTCACTACTCAGATGCGCTCCCGACTACAGCACGAACACTGCATCAGAGTGTCACGTCGAAGCATTGAGCAATTGCAAATGAAGGACTGGCCCATGCTAGATCTTTTCTGAGCATATTTCCAATGTTACACGCTCGTCTTACTTTCATTTAAGACGTCTCAGAGTCATTCGTCGCTCTGTCTCCTCCTCCATCTTCACTACCTTAATTCATGCTTTTATATGTTCACGAATTGACTATTGCAATGCTCTCCTCATTGGTCTTCCTAAAGTTCGTCTTTCACCGATTCAGTCGGTTCTCAACTCAGCTGCTAGATTGATTGCCCGCCTTCCCAAGTACTCTCACATATCTGCCTTTATGTTTCATGAACTTCACTGGCTTCCTCTCCGTGCTCGCACACAATTTAAGATCCTCACTCTGATCATTAAGGCTCAACGGGGTCTTGTTCCAAAATATCTGACTAATGTTTTACTTCGTCCTCACTCGGCTTCCTCCCACCGTCCACTTCGTTCATCCAACAGATTTGACCTCTTGGTTCCTCGTTCTAGAACTGCTATGGCTCAGTCTCGATCATTTGTCTCAATTGGTCCTTCTATTTGGAATGCCCTTTCTCCTTCTGTTCGCTCTACACTTCTCTCTGGTAGTCTCTCCTCTGCTTTGTCTCTTCTTAAAACTTGTTTCTTCTCGCAGGGCCTTGCGCACTGGGAGCGCCTCTGAACGGTTCACCCTACTAGAGGCGCTTTATAAATGTTTAAATACAATACAATAAGTCCCTACACGGCGGCTTGAGGTGGATTCAAACCTGCAACCTTCCTGCTGCAAGACGACGAACGCCACTATTCTGAGGACTGGAAGGAATCCTAAAGTTTAACGACATCTTACGGCGTCAAACCCGCCGACTTCAATAGAAACGAATTTTCACAAATAATATATATTATAATTATTAGTTGATTATTAGTTTGTAATCAATGTTATTTCATGACCAGTGTAATTAATTAGCGTCACCTCTTATATGGATGATATTGCCAGAAAGCGGACAGATTTGCTCTACTAACGACACAACCAACGAATCACTTTGAATATATAACGTTTTAGGCAGTGTTTAAAAGGTGTCTAACTCCTCCACTATTTGTACTCCAATGGGGCCAGTCCCAAGCCTGGATAAAGAAGGAGGACGACGTTAATAATCTTTGTTATTTCGTTTCCAGAAGACGGGCAGTTACGAAGTTAGCCGTTACCAGGGTTGCCATGTTGCTTCAAAAAGCTCCCATATATCCGAGAAAGTACTGGCAGTAGTAAGCTTAGTATAGCCTAATAGAGAGCGGGCGAGTGTCGGATTTCAAAGTAGGATTAGAGTTATTTTGAATGAGCGGATTTGATCTAATCGGTGTGATACTATCTTATCTGATTTAGTCCAAATTGCTCTGATTTAAACTAATAATAATTATGTTCTGATTAATGCAATATTAGGCTACGTGATGAAATAAAACACAATCCAATGCTTTGTGTTGCGAGTTGTATTCTTGCACGTTCGAGAGTGTTATTTTAAAAAAGTATTGTTTCGTAGTCTGTTCGATTTAATTGACTTCATTGTTTTGCATTTGAACGGGAGTGCATTCGGTTACATTGCATTAGCCTATAATTAATTACTATTCTATCCGTTTGCTGTCTTTTGTTGACTCGTCACTTTCCGTATGTTTGTTTGTATGTGCACTTGTTATAGCGCCCCTTCAAGCTCTCTCTCTACTCAGAGGCGCACCCGAATGCGGACACTGCATCGGAGTTTCACGCCGAAGCGCTGAGCAATTGCGAGTGAAGGACTTGCCCAAGGTCCTTACGCGGCGAGGTGGATTCGAAGCTCGAACCTTCAGGCTCCAAGGCAGCGACGCCACCACTACACCACCGCGTCCCCCAAATGAGTCAGCATGAATCCTGCTTACAGAAACATTACAGCGTAATGCAGCACATTGTGACTCAGCATAGCATTCAATTCAAGAAAAAAAATTATGGTGCGAATTGCGTTGACGTGAAATTAAGAGAATTCAAATATAGCCGTATAGCACGCGTCCGAGTATAAGTCGCATCGACGTTTTCGGTTCAATTGCCGACGTGAGAGACGTCCACATTGCAGCGACTAATTGCCTGCAGTTGCACAGTACGATCGGCCATAGAAACGGCGAGTGACCACGGTCATCGGCTGACCATGGGGAAAGGGGTTGGGGTGGGTGGATGGGTGGTGGGATGGACCTGGATTTCGGGATATGGAGTGTCTCATTCGAAATTAGATTATCCAGGTCTGTTCGAACGGTGGATGGATCGAGGGAGGGATGGTAGAGTGGTAGGGTGGGTGGTAGAGTGGTAGGGTGGGTGGTAGAGTGGCAGGGTGGGTGGTAGAGTGGTAGGGTGGGTGGAGTGAGGATGTGGTAGAGTGAAGAGGTGAAGGAACGCTAGACGGCTAGAGGATGGCAGAGGACGCTACTGTCTGTCTTCTTCCTTTCGGTGTGGAATGTTCTTTCCCTTTCTCCTTCCGTTCACCGTATTCTTCCACCTTTGTTCTTTCTGTTCGTTTTCATCCATCTTCCTTTCTTCCATTACTCGCTACCTTCTTACATTGATTAATATTTTGTTCTGTATTCCTTTTCTTCATTCATGCATTGCCTATGCTCATATTTCTTTCCTTGCCTGCTTGCAGTGCTTACTTTCTACATGCTTGTCTTGCTTCCTTCCTGTTTTCTTCTTTCCATCGTTCTTTCTTTCGTTTGTCTGCTTTCAAACCTCCTTTCTTGGTTGACTGATTTCTTTCCATCCTGCCTGCCCTGCACCCTTCGCCTCCGTTGCTCCCTCGCTTCTTCCCATAAGACTTACCCCTTTCCGATCTTCGTTCATTTCTCCCTTACTTGCTTTTCATCCTTCTATTCTTCCATTTCACCATTTCCTTCCATCCGTCCACTCTTCTACTCTTCCATCCGTTCATCCTTCCATCCATCCTTCTTTCCATTCTTCCTTCCATCCAGCCATCCAGCCATCCATCCTTCCTTCCTTACATCCAGCCGTCCATCCATCCATTCATTCATCCATCCGTTCATCCACCCATCCATCCTTCCAGCCTTTCTTCCTTTCCGTTTCTTGGCATGTTCCTTTCTGCGCATGCGCTGTGTCATTCCTGTCTCGTGGGACGAATGAACGAACTCCATCTATCGACTGAATTCTCATCATCTCCGCCATCTACCGACCGACTCAGTAAATCCAACCACTAACAACCATACTGCACGCCGTCCAATAAGAAAAAAACTGCGATGCTACAGATTAATCGCAACCGATAATCTTACAAATCCACACATTTAAAACAGATATTCAGATGCAATACGTAACAGGACAAATCTTACCACATCCCGTGCGATTGTTTCTTCTCTTGCCTCGTGGGTCTTCGTTCCAGCCAATCGTGGAGTCGATCTGTTATTCTTCGAATATAATAGACAACGTCTTCTCTTCGAGACTCGCACCTGCGGCCCCCGAGTTATTGACTTCCCTCTAACCCCCTCTGCCCTTTTTCAGTGTACCCAGGGCGCACGTGGACGGTCGGAGGGAGGAGTAGGGGGAATGTCTGGGAGAGTTGAAATGGCGCTATACAAAAAATTCACTCGTCTCAAACGTTTGTAGTAACTGCAGGCAGTTTTCTAACCATTCATTCGTTCGCTCATTCATTCGTTCATTCATTCGTTCATTCGTTTATTCATTCATTCATTCATCCAGTGCTAAAAGTGCAAAGGAGAAGCGCCTGGACGCCCCCTCAGCTTTTCAGTGTGTGCTGAGACAGAACCAGAGAAAAATATTTTATTGATGTGATCTGTTAGGTATGCAGTGAGTTAAGAGGTAGCAATTGTTGCGTCTGACGGTGGCAATGTCCAAGATGTCGCTAGAAATTCTAGAATAGACTCTCGTGAAACTATCTTCACACACCTTTAAAACTGTTAAAACGGACGCAATAATATTATTGACGGTACAGTAAAACTGACTAAAGAACTTGTTTTTACATAATAATTATTATTATGTGCGAATGACATTGTGTTCAAGTGCTTAGTATGTGTATATATAATTACATGTATCTATGCAATTATGAGGATACATAATTATGTAAATAATATATTCAAATTGTAATTGTAATTGTAATTGTAATCGAACATTTATATAGCGCCGCTCACAGATTCAGTAGCGCTCCCGACCCTAGTTAGCCCTGCCGCTAACGAATAGCATAGTCTTCAGGCGTTTCCTAAACAAAGGGAGAGAGAGACTAAGAAGCTCAAGACGAAGTTTGTGAGGAAGACGGTTCCAGCAGGAGGGGCCGACATAAGCAAAGCTTCTGGATTGGGCAGTGGCTCCACGCATGCGAGGCACGACAAGGAGGTAGAGCCCTGCGCCGACTTGCGAGTGTCGGCGGCGGCGCGCCGGTCATTTTTGGTCGGCGGCGGCGGCGCGCCGACCAACAAAAATCGGCGGCGGCGGCGCCTTCAAAATGTCGGCGTCGGCGGCGCGGCGCGGCGTCGTGGGATTGGTGTTCCAGCGTCGCATACTTATTTTAAAAGTTGTTACACAAGCAACCTATATTATAGAGATATGCGTGTTCAGCGATTATTTTTGGCAATTATCTGATCTGAAATTAATATTCATGAGAAACAATTATATTATTCTCACAATACTGCCGTGCTAAGCAAAAAGACAGTAACTCAAAAAAGACGATTTTGCGTAAAACGATACAGAAGAAATCTGTTTAATTCAACCAGAAATAAAGCTAGAATCTTTCTGAATTTTTGCAAGCAGTTATATATAAACTACTGAATTTTGAAACTAAACTAGTTTTTTGTGAAATTTGTGTAAAAATTGTATAAAAATGAGATACTGCTTTTTTGCTTAGCATCGAAGAATTGAACATCGGTTTGATGCTAAGCAAGAAAGCAGTAACTCATCGTATGGTAGAGCGGGTTGGGGAAAAATAATTGTTCTCTTTGCGATACAAGAATGAAATTTGGTATATACGACGAACATGTCCTAAGAAAAATATTTTGCTATAGGGCCATTGCAGATTTGCCCTCTGGCGCCAGTGGCAGCCATTTTCCAAAATGGCCGACAGATATACATATTTTTAAATATCTCGGCTTCTATTTCACTTAGAAGTGTCATCTTGGTGTCTAATCATACATATTTAGGGACGATGATTCCAATAGTGCCATCTAAGACCAACTCTGGCTTCAACGGCGGCCATTTTTCAAAATGGCCGACCAAAATCGTGATTTTTTAATATCTCAGCATTAAATCCACTTAGAATCGTCATCTTGGTGCCTAAATATACATATTTAGGGACAAGGATTCCAATGGGGCCACCCAAAATTTCATCTGGCCTCAATGGCGGTCATTTTCAAAATGGCCGTCCAAAATGTGAATTTTGCAAATCCCTCTTTTGGGGTCGGCCATTTTGGAAAATGGCGGTCATTGAGGTCACTGGGAACTATGTTATGGCCTTATTGAGATCCCTGACTGAAATGTGCATGTTATGACACCAAGATGACAATTTCAAGTGAACTTAAAGCCGAGATATTGACAAATCTTTCTTTTTGGGTCCGCCATTTTGGAAAATGGCCGCCATTGAGGCCATGGGGAACTTTGTGATGGCCCTATTGGGATCCTTGACCTGAGATGTGTATATTTTGACACCAAGATGACGTTTCTAAGCTAATTGAAAGCCGTGATATTGACAAATCCTTCTTGTTGGGTCGGCCATTTTGGAAAATGGCCGCCATTGAGGCCATTGGGGAAATTTGAATGTCTCCACTGGAATCCGTGACCCTGAATGTGTATGTTTTGACACCAAGATGACGATTCTAAGTGAATTGTAAGCTGAGAAATTGAAAAATCCATATTTTGAACGCCATTTTGGAAAATGGCCGCCATTTAGACCCATGGGGAAACTTTTAGATGACCCTATTGGACTCCTTGACCTTGAATGTGTATGTTTTGACACCAAGATGACGATTCTAGGTGATTTTAAAGCCGAGATATTGATAATCTGTAAATCGGTCGGCCATTAATATACATGGAATACTAAGCAAGAAGACAGTAACTCAAGTTACTGCGTTTTTGCTTAGCACGACGACCCAATTTTGAGATACTGTTAATTTCGTTTCCATTTTTTTCCATGTTTCCGGACAGTTACCGTTTCCTTGCTTCCAGATATGATAGAACATGTTGTCAGGATGTGAAAACAAGTGCTAACTCAAAAACGGAAAAACTTGAGTTACTGTCTTTTTGCTTAGCACGGCAGAATAGACGTTGAAAAAAATTCTACAAAAGCTTGATTATCATACAACATGATAGCGGTTTCAAACTCAAGCCTCCAGCTTATGTAACCAACTAATAGAAGTTAATGAACTGTTTGCGCAGTGTTTGAGCCACCTGCCTATTTTACGCTTGGCCTGCCTTATGAACCGCCAAAAATCCTTTGGTATTTTTATTATCTTCTTTACATTCAATTTCTTTAACGTACTGAATAAGGCCCATTATCTTGACGCGACCAGCTGAAATTGTATAGTTGCATGCATGCAGGCATACACACATACATACGTACGTACGTACATACATACATACATACATACATACATACATACATACATACATACATACATACATACATACATACATACATACATACATACATACATACATACATACATACATACATACATTCATACCTGCATACATGCATACATGCCTACATGCTTACATGCATACATACATACATACATACATACATACATACATACATACATACATACATACATATATACATACATACATACATACATACATACATACATACATACATACATACATACATACATACATACATACATACATACATACATACATACATACATACATACATACATACATACATACATACATACATACATTAGCCTTTTCTAACGTAAGACATACTGCACTCCATGCGAGTTTCCTTTCGCACTCACAGTGAACGGAGTTGGACGAGATTTGCGACGAGATCCTGGAAATTGGAATTGGGTAGTAATTGGCAGGCAATGGGAAATCACAAACCTGCAGAGGCGACCAGTCGCCTACGTAAAATTGCAGAGCGCCACCTCTTTGCAACGTGAGAGTACCATGCATCCTAATATTAGAAAGCTGACGGTTCTCTTCTTAAATCCTAGCGTACGGTCAGACTATCATGCAAGAGGCACACACGGCACAACAATTCACTTAGGCCTACCTGGAGTTTTTTTTTACCATCGTTGCTGCCATAATTCAAATCGAATCACAGAATCCACAAAGTTTAAACGTTAGGCGCACTGTTCAAAAGTCATAACGAATAGGTAACATCATAGGTTTCATAGCATTGACGCAAAATCCGTGGTGCCCGGAAAAATCAAGAAGTTAAGAAAAAGATTCTATTTTGCACTGACATAACAATTTTATCGAGAAATCATGCAAGAGATGAAAATGCAACAAAAATAAATAAACAAATCAACGTGGCATCGGCGGCGCGCCGACAAATTGTCGGCGGCGGCGGCGCCGGCGCGCCGACCAAGAAAAATCGGCGGCGGCGGCGCCCTCAACATATCGGCGGCGGCGGCGCGGCGCGGCCGGCGCAGAGCTATGCAAGGAGGCCGCTGGCTGCTGAGCGAAGAGCAGAAATTATGCACACATGCATTTTAATATTATTATATACATGTGTGCATAATTGTGCATATATATTAAATAATGATAGCCAAAAGCCATTTTGTGAACATTACCGTCATGAAAGACGGTCATGCAAATTCCGGAAGAAAAGGAAAAAAGAAAACAAATACAAACAGAAACTGATGAACAGTTAAACAAAACGAACCGAAATACATTGAAAACTTTAAAGACGTCAACGGCCTTTGTAGTTATAATTATAATTATGATGTCGTTAAACTGTTGAATAATAATAATAATACAAAATAGCTTGACAATGGTAACTGTCAGAAGCTGCCGTTTGTAAATATATATACTGCCGACTAGAACTTTTTAAAAGGTGTTCAATGGTCATTTTAAAAAGCCAATGAGGATTGACCTGAATCCATCAGTATAACATCGAAACCCGCCGACTTTGATACAAATTAATTTTCACAAGTTATATGGAACGTCCCGCTGCGAAACTAAACCTTGCAATCGTTCCGAACTTCCGAGATTATGGTGATGAATAAAAAAAGACGATCAACATGGTTCTATAACGTTTTCACAACTATTTTTAAAAGGTGTCTAACTCCGCCACTATAAATTTCTACTCTAACAGTGTCAGTCCCAAGACTGGATAAGAGAGGAGGGCGACGCTGAAGGTCTCTGTTATTGCACAGCGTCGTTAAACTGAAACTAAGTTAACCAGTTTAAGTTAAATGACTGCATGCCGTATTGGACAGTTCGATCCGAATGCACTATACCTTCCTGATGACAATCGTATACCTTCGAGGAGCTATCATGTAGAACGGCGGACGGGAGGCTCTTCACTGCCCTCCTCCTTAATCAAGGACATGTGTTACACCAGCGGTTCCCAACCCATGGTCCGCGGGCCAAAAGTGGCCCGCGAGGCCTCACAAAATGGCCCACCAGGTCTCAACAACGGCACTCATCTTTCAAAGAATTAACAAAAATATATGAAAAAATTGACAATTTGGACAGGATGAACATATAATCATTTTCTATTACAAATTATTTTATTTTGGAGTCTATAAACATCAAACATTCTACTATGAATTAATTATAACAATTTTTATATGCTTTTAGTTAATTAAATTTTAGCATTGTGGCCCCCTAAATGCCCTAATGTCCTTTAGCTAAGAAAAAGTGGCCCTCGCGTCCTCCAACTTAGAAAAAGTGGCCCGACAGTCAAAAAAGGTTGGGAACCACTGTGTTACACGCACGCACACACACACACACACACACACACACACACACACACACACACACACACACACACACACACATCCCAACATTGAGGCCCAGCCTTATTTCATGAGGCCAAGACTACATGACCGAATCATCCTTAGGGCAGACAACCTAAATAGGAAATCGTTTTTGACGAGAATGCTTTATCATAATATTTGAATTTAATACCATGTAATATTATAAACCAAAGTGCAGCGTAAATTGCTGGTCATTAAAAGAACACAATTTAAAAAAAATTATATTGGATTTTGAACCTAGGATTTTGAGCTATTCGAAAACATTTTGACATTGATTGAATATACACGGTGTCCCAATTGAAGTGAGCCCCTTTTTGTTTTGGCGATATATCTGTTAATTCTAAATGAAACTTTATAACATTTTACAGCGTGAAAGAGGGATAAATTATAAATGTTTCCTGAAAATTTTATCCAATTCTAATAACAGAGTCCGAAGTTATGCACATTCAAATTTGGACAAAGAAAATTTTAAGTTTCCAACATGTAAGAGATAGGAAATTGTTGTTTGCAACTGCACATCGTATTTTCTAAATTAATAAATATGACGTCATATTTCCGTCATTTCCATGTTAGGGGACAATAATAAAAAAGATTTTCAGCAAAGATGATTTGAGTTTAATTAAAATTTCAAGAGAAGAAAACATTACATGCAAAAAGGTTTTTAAAGGAATTTCTTAACAGAAACTGGTCCATCGTATAGCCTTATCAAACTCGCATACGTGACGTTGACCACTTCAAACAGCGAAGTGTGGAAGAATTGAATCGTTTTGATCAAGAAATTGTTGACAATGCAATCAATGAATGGCGAAAGCGCCTTAGAGCATGCATTTGATAAAAAATTGAGGACATTTTGAACATCAGCTTTGAAGAACAGCAATTGTTGCAAACAATAATTTCCTATCTTTTACATGTTGGAAACTTAAAATTTTCGTAGCTAAAATTTGAATGTGCATAACTTCGGACTCTGTTCGTAGAATTGTATAAGATTTTCAGGACACATTGATCGTTTATCCCTCTTACGTTCCCTAAAATTTTATATAGTTTCATTTAGAATTGACAAGTATATCGCTAAAACAAAAAGGGGCTCACTTCAATTGGGACACCGTGTAGAACTTATGTAGGCCTACGTTTGTTTATTATACCATGTCTGTACACCAAAATGCGGATAGCACTTGGTAGGCTATATTAAAGAATAATCTTATCTTATCTTATCTTATCTTAACCCTTTAATGCCGAGATGGTAGTAAATGGTATGGTTTAACGAGAGTGTTAGGGGAGGGTGCTCCAAGATGCCCACTTTAAGGAAAATTGGACTTTTCTTCCTCGTGGATTCCAAAATAAGTACATAATTGACACCAATGTGAAGAGTGATCATTGATAAAACAGTATCAGCAATTATAGACCTTTATTCAATAAAATCAATTGTGTAAATTAAAAAAGGTCGACCCCTCCAAACTGGGCGTCTTAGGAACCCTATGCTCCAAGACGCCCATAGGATGGGCATCTTGCAGCAAGGGGATTTTACTAAAAGAAGTAGTATTGCAACCATGCATTTTAGACTAAAATTTACTTAGCAAACTGTATTTGAGCTAAAGAAATGGAACCAAAACTAAAACATCTCAAAACTACAAAACGATAAGAGGCAAAACCTTCAAACTTGTGTTCACAAGTCAGCTAACGACAAAAGTCACACTTGAATCCTTTGGATGTCTCTCCATCTGTGCATTCTTCATGACACCAACCCTTGCACTTCTTGCATTCTATCCATCTCTCCCCCGCCGCACTATCACTAAAATGTTCACCACACAGCAGACATTTTCCATCTCTTTCGCGGACAAACTCGCGCTTCCTTCCATTTGTCTTGTTTGGCTCTGGAGCCTCTGGTTCCAGGACATCACATTTTTATTTTCTCCCCCTTGGTTTGTCTTCTCTGCATGTGAGTTTCTGCTTATTCTTCTTCCTTCCATTTGTCTTGTTAGGCTTTGGTTCCAGGACATCACATTTTGCTTTTCTCCCTCTTGGTTTGTCTTCTCTGCATGTGAGTTTCTCCTTATTCTGTAGCTTCATTTTAGGTTTTCATTGTAGCGATTGGGCTGTTTCACGGCACCATAAAATCGTCGTTGTGATTAGAATTAAACATCAACAATTAACCTGCAGATGCATTACCAAACTCACACATCTGTTCAAGTCATTTAGCCTAATAGATGATCTTGCTCTAAGGAACCCTATGCCTCCAATGTATTCAAGACGCCCATGGGCATCTTGTAAACCCTATGCCTCCAATGTATTCAAGACGCCCATGGGCTTCTTGTAAATTTCTAGTCATTCTCTACTGACGCCATTTTCATTAACGACGTAAATATTTACGAACTATATAAAACCACTAAAACAACGACAAATGACCACAGAATAAACGTTGAAATGCGCGAATTGCTAGTCCATAAGGTTAAAGAGAAATTGAAGCTGATTCATAGATGTATACTTACAAAAAAGTGGTCGAAAATTAGAAAATTGATTTTTAGCTACAATATTTCGAATTCCGAAACGCCGCCGCTAATG
Source organism: Lumbricus rubellus (assembly GCA_945859605.1). Taxonomy (NCBI): domain Eukaryota; kingdom Metazoa; phylum Annelida; class Clitellata; order Crassiclitellata; family Lumbricidae; genus Lumbricus; species Lumbricus rubellus. The sequence goes on from OX243818.1 coordinate 2,230,209, forward strand.
GAGGTTCGCAAGATGTCGCTACATGCGATGAGGCAACTAAATTATGAATTTGTGTCTATTCACGAGTTTTAAAGGGGATGGGCGTCTTATCCACCCTGGGCGTCTTAGAGCACCCTCCCCTATGCCCCTATTTACCTCAAACCTTCCAACTAGACAGAGGCCCACAAGGACCCCCCCACCCTGACCCTGGAGAGCGCGGTGGACGAAACACCAGAATTTCCCGGAAAACGCCGAGTATTCCGTCAAACTGTGGGCTGTAAAGACCAAAGACCGTGTCAACATAGGAATTGCGAACGTCGGATGGATGGATGGATCCAGATTTGACGAAGGCCTATGACAACAGAGGCCGTTGCCCTCGAAAACTTTTGTTTGGCATAATACAGCTCTTTATATATCTATGTCTATTGACAGCTGCTCCTCCTCATTTTTTCCAACACCCATAACTACTCCGTTGGAGATGCCTACACTCTCTAGAATAATTGTCAATTCGTTTTAAAAGTTGCTGAAATCTAATTTATATTGACGTGGGAGCGCCTCTTGAAGGAGCGCAAAAATTGTAATGAACGAATGAAAGAATGGATGAATGAATGAATGAATGAATGAATGAATGAGCAAATGAATGAATGAATGAATGAATGAATGAATGAATTAATTAATTAATGACTGCATTAATTAATTCATTAATTGAATGAATGAATGAATGAAAGAATGAATGAATGAGTCAATGGATGAGTGAGTGCGTGCATGAATGAATGAATTAATGAATGAATGAACTAATGAATGAATTAATTAATTAATTCATTGATTTAATGAATGAATGAATGAATGAATGAGTTAATTAATTAATTAATTCTCAATGCGTCTCAAGTCGTCTCCTCTGGTTTCCGACCAGTTAATGTTATAAATCGATGAAACAATTTGTGGCTCTGGCTAATTCACTAGATGTCGGCACTCGACAGGCAACCAGAGTCGCGCACAGAAAAAAGTTCAAGGAGTCGCCAGCAGTTCGCCCACGCACACACGTAGGACCAATCCAACGAATGCGCGTTAATAATTCCCGGGTGACGTTCGGAGTCTCATCGATTAGTGGCATCAAGTTACTGGTGCCAGCTTGCAATGGTTATCAATGGTTATCATATCTGTCTTTTGACTTTAGTTAAGAATAGTAATACTGAAAAGCTCTGGTTGCTAAGCCCATTCAATTGCCTGTTCAGTGCTGACATCTGGTGAATTAATCGAAACCACAAATTGTTTAATCGACTCTTCTAACAAAAAATTTGTGAGTACGATGTTCCGTAATTGAACACCGGTATTACGTTTAAAAAGTATCAATAATAGCCTAGGCCTAATCATTACTTGCCGACCAATTGCGGTAAATAACCACGATGAATTTTTGTCGCTAACATTCGTCAATGTTAGCCTACACTATTAATATTATACAATAATACAATGAGATGAAATTGTGCCATGGAAAGGTTCGAAGATTCGCCCAGCAGTTCGCCCACGCACGCACGTAGGACCAATCCAACGGATGCGCGTTAATAATAATTCCATGGTGACATTCGGAGTCTCATCGATTAGGGACATCAAGTTACTGGTGCCAGCTTGCCATGGTTATCAACGTCACATCTGTCTTTTTGACTTTAGTTAAGTATAATAATAGTTATACTGAAAAGCACCAAAGTTTTTTATTGATAAAATGTTAGCTTAATGTTTGCGCCAACAGTGCGATGGCACTGCCAACGAAAATATATCGCTGAAAGTGGATGTTATTAGTCAGACCAACAGTAGTACGTCGCATTTCTGCCAAATAATATTTTTCCATTACTGCCCTAATTATACACTGTGCCCCATAAAAAAACACACCAAAAAACTTTTCAAAAATCTTCTATAAAACTAAGCCAATTGTAATAAAAGTTTGTACGTTGTTTCTCAAATAATTTTGCCACCTGGGGTGAAGGTCAATGGCGAATATTACAGAAATATCCTGTTGATGGAGCAGATGTTGCCAGCGATCAGGGGGATGTCAAGCAACTTATTCATTCTCCAGCAGGACAGAGCCCCAGCACATCACGCAAAGGACACCATTGCGTTGCTGCGACGTGAAACACCACGCTTCATTGGACCGGAACTCTGGCCAGCAAACTCACCAGACCTCAATCCCGTTGACTACAAAATTTGGGGTCTAATACAGGCACGTGTCTACCAGACAGCAATACGGGACATCAACGAGTTGAAGGAGCGCCTCATCGTTGTGTGGGCACAGTTGAGGCAGAGTGTCATTGACAAAGCTATTGAACAGTGGCGGCCAAGGCTGAGAGCCTGCGTTCAAGCAAACATCTTCGAACATCTTCTTAAATGAAACATGACTTTTTCTTATTTAACATTAGACTTACATGTGTTTCATGACAAAGTTTTTTGGTGTGTTTTTTTATGGGGCACAGTGTAGAGCATCTCAGCTACACCTGGACAATATTTTTTTCTATCCAGGGCACGAATTCATCTTATTGTAATCGTGTATAGTGCAAGCTAACATTGACGAATGCACGAATTCATCTAATTGTAATCGTGTATAGTGCAAGCTAACATTGACGAATGTTACCGTCAAAAAGTTATTGGGTTTGATGAATGATGATATATATTTCAATCGGGTGGAGCTTGTTATTATTGTTATTCAGCAGTTTAACGACATCTTATAGCAACAAAGGCTGTTGACGTCTTTGAAGTTTTCAATGTATTTCAGTTCACTTTTGTTTAAATGTTCCGCAGTTTCTGTACATCAATATGTACATGTACAGATGGTTCTAAACGTATATATAAAAAATTATATAAATCTTCGTTTATTCAAATTCAATCTGACAGACCGCAGAATGATTACAGGTACAGGTTATACGAAAAATACGACCCACTGTAGCACGACACGCAGGTCGGCTTTACAGCAGTGGGTTCGGCTTAACACTAATAGCCTAAGTGCTGGATCACTCCTGGTTCGGCCAAGCCAGAAGTGGGAGGGGCTATCTTACTTTCGGCAGAACCCAAGTCAAACAACACAACAGCAAAGCGCCTACGGCAGCTAACAGAAACTTTAAGAAATTAATGCCCTGTGTGAGGATCGAACCCGGCCCGGGTCGCGTGAATGACTTTGAGTTTAACGACCAGCGCTCTCTCAACTGAGCTACGGACACCCCCCCCCTGGATGCAGTTTAACGTTATGCCCAGGACACAAAAATGTAGTATCGGCAGCTTTCTGTATTACACCCTCGATGAACTCTTACAATGTTTATATGATAGAGCAGATAACTCCTCGATTTGTTCTGCTGAATTAACAGCCATAATTGAAGCGATAAAATGTATTATCCAAAAAGAAAATATAAATGAAGATGCAAATAAGTATAATTATTATGTATATTGATTCATTAAGTGTGGCCACGTCTATAAAAGAAAACAAGTATTCTTCACGGCCTAATTTATTTCTTGAGTTTATAGATAATGTTAATAAACTTAAAAGCAGTAGTATAATCATAGCATGGATTGCTAGTCATATTGGATTATCTGGAAATGAAATGGCAGACGCTCTAGCAAAGCAAGGGCAAGAAATAGAGGGGATCAATTCAACAAATTATCTGGAATTAAAGGAAATCTATTCCTTGATAAGAAAGTATGTTATTAATTTATGGCCAATCGAATAAAAATAATGAACGAAAAGGGCGTTTTTATAAATCTATCCAGCCTTTGGTATAAACTATCAACTGATATAAAATTTATGGACTCTACATGTAGGCCTATAAGGAAAAGAGAAGTTCAAATTACCAGACTTAGAATGGGGCATGTCCTTACTAACTCATGGTTGAAAGTGATAGGTAAAAGCCAAACAGATCTGTGTTCTAAATGCCAATTGCCTGAAACAATCGAGCATATGCTGTTTGCTTGTAAAAAGAATGACATATCAATCTTTGAAAGTGATAGGTAAAAGCCAAACAGACAAAAATGTGTAGAGAAAAAAGTGTAATGCACTGTTAAAAATATATTCTCTATTCAAGATATTTAGCTTGAAGCTTATAATATACTTATGACAATAACTAATGGAAAAATTATGTAAGCAGTATTGTATGTGAATTGTAATTTTAGTTTTGGTGTTTTAAAAAAACTAATTTGTAGTAGATGAAATGAGCATTGAATAAATTGATTTTTGCTATTATTGTTTAAGCTTATAGATATAGATGATGGCTGTATGATTTGATTTTCACATTAATGTTGAATATCCAATCTATTTGCTTATAATTTTATTGGTGGAATTTGAATGTTTAAAAATTGCTTGTAGACTTGAGATAAATATTTGATGCTGATATAACTAGATAGATGTTATATTTTATAAATATCATGTGATGTTCAAATGAATAATATTTTTGTGTGTATCTATTATTATTTGTATACGTAAATTATGAGTGTACATATATGCATAATTATATATGTATACAAAAATTCTGAAATGAAATAAATGAATGTGTGGAGCTTGGTCAACAAGTAATTATTATTGCTACTTTTTAAACGCAATACCGGTGTTCAATTACAGAACATCGTAATCCCATTTGTTTATTTCGCAATCGTTCCTGATAATTCCATTTAAATTCCCCAAACATTGTGTATTATTTAAAATTTTAAACAAACATAGTAGGCTATGATTATAAATCGTACTATGAACGAATGAAAACTGTGAATGAAAACTGAATATCACGACATGTTGATCAAATTTTGCTATCGACATCTAGCGAATATAAATTTGTGGCGAAATTTTCGTTGTTTTCATAGGGGATCCCTAGTCTCTGCAAATTTTGCTCTAATAGCCACAGTATAATCGCTATAGCTGTGTTCAGGGCTTATTGTAAAATTGTACTTGCAAGTTGTACACATATTTATGCAAGTGCGTAAAGCGCTGAAGAGCTATGAAATTGAACATTTACAAATAAAAAATAAAATATTTATAAGTTTTGAAAGTTTGTGCGATCGATTGACCTATTGACCGATTGATTGATTGACTGATTGATTGACTGGCGGATTGATTGATTAATTAGTTAAGTAATTATGGAAAATCAAGATGTCGGACAATAATTTGTTCAAGATTGCCTGACTTTGTATATGATCAACCTATCCGCACTTATTAGTGTGCGTAGGCCTATGTGTAATAATGTGTTGTATGTTTGCTTGAGTATGATGATGTAGGCTTACGTGTATATGTTTGTAGGTGTATGATCTGTAGCCTCAACAGGTCGAGTGTTGATGTCTCTGAGTCTCTTGATCTAAAGTAGAACTTATCAATGATACTTGTCAGCGGCATAATTATGGGACTAAAATGACCAAGTATTATATATATATATATATATATATATATATATATATCAGGATATAAAAATGTGTATTTAGCTAAATGACTTTCTAATAGCTGGCTCCTCCTCCTCTCTCACCTCTGACTCCTCCACCTTTTCTACACTTTTCGCCTACAAGTCTACAACCTGTGTACTGCACTATAATAGCTCTGCTCGTTGGCGTAGCGCTGCAGTTCATAAGGTCACGGCGTATACGCTCTGACTGTGTACAGTACTGTTGTGTACAGATCAGCCTACGTCATCGACTCTTCTTCGTGTGGCTATTCTTCGTCTTTGTCGCGCGTGTCTAAGGTATGCGGGTGCGGCCCAGATCTTGCTCGGGGCACTTCCGAGGCTGAGAGTTAGACAGAGAAGTTCCACGTGCCGATTAATTACCGGAAGATGGGAACACTTCGCGAACAGAAGACAGGATCATTTTTTTGTTTTATCTGCAATTATTGCAATCGTTTCTATCTGATAAGATATGGATTATTATAGGCCTACTAGCAGGGGTACCCGGCGTTGCTCGGGAAATTTAGATTTTTCGTCCCCCAAACCCAGGTTCACCCGCCCCTGCGGGATTTGGGGTTCTAGTTGGGATATCCGGTGTTGCTCTGAAAATTTAGAATTTTCGTCCCCAAACCCAGGTCCACCCGCCTCTCAATAGAACACATAGGTGACTCATATTTGAAAGGCGCAAATCAAAAGGGCGCTTGATTCGAGAGGCGAGCGGTTACGATAACGATGACGGTGAGTGACGTATAATTATTACTTAGTACAATAATATGTATGCCTGGCATTGTCTGGGTTGCTCTGGATATGCTCCGAGACGCCCTGAATGGTTTTCACTGGCGACCACGGCGTTTGCGTCGACCGACCAAGTCACCATACTAGATTGATGATCAATGTTTACACCTGTGTCTTTGGCTCTTAACTCTTTTCAACCTACATGTATGGTGCACTGCTTGTCCCATTAACGCAAAGCAGGATCTTCAGACGCATAGACGACACGGGCACGTGTGTAAGTGTGTATGTGCGTTTGCAAATATGTTTGTGTTTGTTTGAATGTATGTCTGTTTGTTTGTTTATGTTTGTATATTTCCGTCTGTGGATGTCATTTCGACAATTATTGTTGACCTGTCAAAGCTTGACAGCGTCTGGCAATTTATCATATCTACGTTCATCCATCAATAGAAATATTATATATATATATATATATATAATTTTATATAGTATATAATTTTTAATATATATGTAATACTTTATGTATATATAATTATTATACATGGATGTATTTGAATATTATGTGTATATATACAAGCATGATTGTGTGTAAACATGTATATCATGACTTTATATGCATATATATAACGACATACTTATAGTATTATACTGTATAATATATATATTATAGTATACTATATATACTATATAATTATATATATATATTATTGTAAGGGTTATCATACGTCCGACCCACTGCACATGACCTAGTTCATTGTTGGCCAATAGCAACGTAGCATATCTAAGAGGACAGTGAGTCTCGCGCTGATAGCAGTAGAACTCCCACATCTATTAAAGAGTACTGCACACACATATATACGCATACGCATACAACACAATATAAATACATATATATATATATATATACACATAATATACATATATAAGATATGCCTTGTGCTGATAGCTATAATTTATGCTAATTGATAGAACGTTTGCATGCGCGTATGCTTGTGTGCGCCTTTTCGGTCGCGTACAAGTACTGTATAATAACAGACGAAACATTGTCCCTGCTATCTCCTCCTCTGTGGCTCTGTACATCCGTGTAGGTCTGGCCCTCGTCAGCGCACGGCTTAATAGCGGGTCTGAGGCTATACGCGGATGTAGACAACACTACCAGTATTTTGGTGTTTCAGGACATATTTTGTGGTCATTTATTTTCAAGTGGACATTTCGTTGCAATGGTATTACTCGACGAAGAATTGTTTTAATGGAATATCGGATCAATTCGATTTAATCGCATGAAATTACGTCGGAAAAACACCGAAGATGTCAGATCAGGCCAGGTATAGTTGTTGCTGTCGTAAGAAGCAATTCTGTATCAATGGTGGTGATCAAATATGGCTAGTGCTGACAGGTATATTGGTCTAGCTTACATCCGGCACGTACAGGTGCTGTTCCGGTACTTGGTACTTTACTAGTTGACGGTACTGTATTAGGCGTTGCCACGTACTGTTTGTGTACTCTGTTGTACTCAGTACTGTACGAATAATTACCCACAAACAACGACGACACTAATAATTATAACAACATCAGAAGCGTAATAATACAATAATACTGATCTCTACGAGTTCTATTCTTACCAGAATGCATTTAATTTTTGTATCTCAGGTTATTTTTGAATTCCAGGAGGACCTGTACTTGAGTTGAACCAGTAGTTTGTACCAGTGATATTTTAGTTCAGGAAAAATTTTTAGTTCTTATTTTTATTCTATTCTAACTTTTTATTTATTATTATTATTCTATTTTAGTTAGTGAAATAATTTTAGTTTTTATTATTATTCAGTTCAATGAAATTAATTTTAGTTTTTATTTAGTTCTAGTTCAGTTTGCATAATTAATACAATACATAGGAAAACAACAGAAGTTACAGAACAAAAGAATGCTTATATTTAATTAACATGGTGTGTTCACTGTGTTGGCAGAGTATTAATGAAGAATGTGTTCACTGTGTTGGCAGAGTATTAATGAAGAATGCAACTGAAGTTAAACAAGAATATGTTTATTTAATTTGTGGAAGACCCTCATCTCCAGAGATTTTCTCATTCTGTTGCGACGACCTGCAGTGAGGATACCGCACACTGAAAATATCCTCTCAACGTATGCCTGAGAGGCTGGGGCGGTCACCAAATCCTGACCAAGCATGGACAGTTTGCTATAGCAACTTTTTTTATCTTGCCAGAAGTCAAGTGCATTGTCACACACAACATTGTCAGTAGGCCTATCCATTATATATCGATTCAGCTGACCCAGAATAGTGTCATTATTGTTCGATGTTGCCGGTAACTCAGCAGTCTTAAGTTTATCGTTGAGGAACTTAAAACGCAATATGAATAAGAAGTTAAGAACCACACTTCGCTGATTTTTCTGAAATAAAAAAAGCGGAAGTTGATAGAATTGCGGAAGTTGATAATGGGCGCGTTTTTTCGACGTGGCAGCGTTCACCAAGTGCATTCCAAAACGGGATCGAAAAAAATTTACACGACTTTTAACAATTTTCGTTCGGCTAATAATTTTAGTTATTATTATTATTCAGTTCGGTACATTTAATTATAGTTATTATTCTATTTTCGTTATTGAAATAATTATAGTTATTAGTTCGTTATTATTAACGATTCCGCTAAAAAATTTCGTTTTTATTCAGTTCTCGTTCACGAAAATATCACTGGTTTGTACTGTTCCAGTACTTGGTACTGTTCAGATTCTTTGTGCAGTTCGTATAGCTGGTACTGAACGAGTACTCGATACTGAATGAGCAGTCGTTTCCTTATAATTGTGATTGTGATCAAGACAATTTAAATAGCATCGTCGGTAGCAAGCTACTTCTAGGATGCTCTAAGTTTACACACATAATACTATTGTCAAAGTTCAGCATAAATGCAAGCAGCTCGAAAGCAGGTGCAGCTTTGTACCGACCCATTGCTTTGTGTCGTTTAAGAACTTGAAACACGGAGAAGGAATAGATGGATGAAACATAAACAAGAAAGATGAAGACGTGAAAGAGCGTTCTCATTGGCCACCTCCGAGACAGCCATCGCTATGAAGTCGTAGCAACTTATTTACTTAGCATCCATATACTAGGGCTGCCCTGGTGAGGATCTGAAGCCCCAACTTCTCGATTGGCGTCCGGCTATTCATTTATTCGTTCATTTATTCATTCATTTATTCATTCATTCATTTCATGGACTTACGTAGCGCCCTTTCAAGAAATTGGGGGCCTCATTCTCATCACCATTGAACTCCTTCATGAATATCACATCTGTCTGTCTATGTCTGTCTGTCTCCATCTCCTTCTGTGTCTGTCTGTCTCTGCCTCTTTCTATCTCTGTCTATTTTTCTCTTCCTTTGTCTATCTGTCTCTTCCTCTTCCTCTTCCTCTGTCTGTCTGTCTGTCTGTCTGTCTGTCTGCCTGTCTGTCTCTGTCTTTTTCGATCTCTGGTCATTTATAAAACAGCTTGATACTTATCCATGCAATGTGGAATCTCCGTTTTATTGAACCATCCTCATAAGTCAAAACCTAAATATTCTGCTTATTGACTATTAGGATCGAGTCTTAAATCAGGTCAATAGTTTGATTATTAACCTACTTTTCGACCTAGGTACTTTGCCCAATAGTTAGGCCGAACCTATGAAATTAATTTACTTTCGTTTTCAGTTTTGAATTGTATGCTGGAGCTATATAAAAACTACGATTCTAAATTTCCCGGGCGACGCCAGTTACGAGCACGATTTTGGACCTAATGACCTCAAACCTTCCAGCTAGACAGATTGCAACAATGACCACCTCACCCCCACCCCGTCCCACCCTCACCTACATGTATAATAGGGAATGAGTTGGTCGAAACAACGGAAATTTCCAGGCCAGCGCAGGTCACAGGTTTGCACCTATTGACCTCAAACCTTCCAGCCAGGCGGCGGTCACCGTCCACCCCGCCTCCCTGCCCCACCACTGACCCCGAAGCCGGTGGTGTGTGGAACGAAAACCGAAATTTCCCGAGCAACGCCGTACACCCCACATCTAGTGGTCGGGAAAGAACGTGAATATGGTGTACTGATGGTATGAGAGACGGTATGGAGCTGAGGGATGTGGTGGTAACTGATAGGACCGTAAACTAACTCGAAGATCAACGACTTGTTACATGTTTAACGACACTGCCATATATTGAAGATGATTAGTGTCGCCTTCCTTCTTTATCCACGCTTGGGACTGGCAGAGTGCAACCAGTGGCGGAGTTTCAGTTGGCCTACCACGCTTTGTGTGATTTTAAGGAGACCTATAATTATAATAGGCGTGTAGTGGATGTAGGACATTCCCCCCCCCCTGGACATATTCCCCCCGGACATATTCCCCCCGGACATTTACCCCCCGGACGTTTCCCCCCCCCCGACCTAGGACATTTCCCCCCCCCCATAAGGGTCCCTATGTTAATGAATGACTGCACTAACCCTATCACTAACCCTAACCGACCCTCACGATGCCAAACCTATGTTAATGAATGACTGCACTAACCCTATCACTAACCCTAACCGACCCTCACAATGCCTAACCTGACCCTAACCGACCCTCACGATGCCAAACCTATGTTAATGAATGACTGCACTAACCCTATCACTAACCCTAACCGACCCTCACCATGCCTAACCTGACCCTAACCGACCCTCACGATGCCTAACCTGAACCTAACCAACCCTCACGTTGCCTAACCTATAATATGTACAGAGGGGGGAATTGTCCGGGGGGGTAAATGTCCTAGTCAAAAGCGGGGGGGGGAAACGTCCGGGGGGGGGGTAATTGTCCGGGGGGAATATGTCCGGGGTGGAATATGTCCGGGGGGGTAAATGTCCGTTCCCCGCGTGTAGTAATGGAACGACATTGTTATGCTTGAAACGGTCGTTAATTGAATCCGGGTGAGAATCAGGTCACGGCTGTTAGTAGGGCATAGAGAGACAGAGAGAGACCGAGACAGATGGAGACAGACAGGAACTTCAGGAAGAGAGACGGAGACAGAAGGAGCCAGACAGAGAGAGAGACAGATATAGAGACAGAGGGAGAAGACATACAGAGAGGGAGAATGAGTGGTGATCACAAATATTGAATGTCTTCTGTGGTTGTCTTCTAATCATATCTTCATCTTATCTTATATCATCGCTTTTCATCCGTGTATCCTGTATCCTCTGACACATTCTATAAGCACTTAAAAACTGTTCTGCTTGGCCGTGCTGGAGTCGAGAGTGCTTCTGAGTGATTTCCTTGAAGAGGCGTTATATAAATACTTGAGTGAATGAATGAATGAATGATTGACTGAATGAATGAAGATATTCTTGACACTTTAAAGTGCTTTAGTAACTAACTCCCTGTAGAAACAAATCTTTGACGGCGTTCATTCGCCCTCTTTAACTCGGCCTCTGCTATCCTGTGTTTTCTCTGTCTGTGCAGCGAGCAGGCGATCATCGGCGTGCGTGCTCAGGTGATGATCTACGATGACTCGACGAAGCAGTGGGTGCACGCTGGAAGCGCCGGGGAGCCAGGTCCTTCGAAGATCCAGATCTACCACCATCCCGTCAACAACACGTTCCGGGTCGTTGCCAGGAGAGTGCAGGACCACGAGGTAGAGACGGATGGATGGACTGATGGATGGACGGATGGCTGGACGGATGGACGGACGGACGGACGGAGGCAGGCAGGCAGACAGAGTCATGTTGGCATGCATGCACACAGACAGACAGACAGACAGACAGACAGACAGACAGACAGACAGAGATACTCATAGAGGCAGGCATACAGACAGACTGTAGCCTACATGTATGATGTAGGCCCCATCATGTGTCAATGTATTGTACTGTATTTGTAGAACTATACGAATACATATCAACAGACAGACAGGCAGGCAGGTAGGCAGACAGACAGACAGACAGACAGACAAGCAGGCAGACAGACAGACAGAGATACGCATAGAGGCAGGCATACAGACAGACTAGACCGTAGCCAACATGTAGGCCCTAATCGCCCTATCATGTGTCAATGTATTATACTGCTATATGCTAGAGCTATACGAATTCATATCGACAGACAGACAGCCAGACAGGCAGGCAGACAGACAAACAGAAGCATGCATGTGGTAGGCAGACATACAGGCAGATATACTGACCGACATAGGAATGCCTGCAAGGCCGTTTTAAGGTCGACGTAGGTAGGCTCTATAGGCATCACTCTCGCATTCGTCGGCCAGAACGTCCAAATTTACTTTAGAGTTATACATAATTTATTCACATTATTTCTTGATGTCATGTGACTCATGTAATTTTTAAAATCATGATTCACGAGCGCTTAACATGGACATTTCATGTGATTGTGCAAATGTAAATAGAGGCAAAGTAACACAGGCTTAACTTAAAGTGTTTCAGTACAAAATTTAAGGTTATTAACTTCGTATTTAATTTTTTTGTTGTTATAGTGACTAATGAATAAATTTATTTTTTCACTAACTTACCTTTGACTTTCGTAGCCTCGTAGGTCTCCCACAAAGTTCGTAGACCTAGGCATGCACAGTGCCTACAATACCTGATGGATAAGTCGACCGTGAATGCATGACAAGTAAAACAGGCACATCGATAGAAAACAAACGGCAGTGTATACAGTTTTCTTATGTGTATAATAATTATAGCCGTATTCAGTACACACATACATATACAATGTATACGCATACATGTACATAATACAGAATACATAATGCAGTATGCACGTATACTCGAACGCCCAGAAAAATACGCGTCATGAGAGACTACAGCAGAGATATTAAAAACTTGTTCCCTTTGCTTTAATATTATGTTTGACTGAATTGTTAAATGCCACGTTAAGAGTTAGAACTGTTCAGTAATTATTACACACCCTTTTAGGCATTACATTCGAGTAGCCATAAAATAATAAGAAAATAGGTAGCTGTTTTGGGCAACTTTGGACTATTATAGTCAAATGTTGTAGGAACAGCAAGAATATTGTTATTGTTCAAACATTTCTGCTGACGTCAATGCTTGTATACGAAACTGCAAGATGTCGCTGAATGATTATTTATGGCTCTGTCATTAGACACCTTTAAAACTCTCTAGACCAATGCAATATTATTAATTTAGCACAATATTATCGACTCAAAACGTGACTGTATTTTAACAGCATGTCGTCAATAAAAAGTAGCTATCAGATAAATAAAAGGCAATATTTTTTTATACAGCAGTGTATTCCTATAAAGACATGATATACTTTATTCCCCTATAGCCTAGTCTACTTAATCCATAAGTTTTTGCCGCGATCGCTTTGAATTGCGCTTGGCGTGTAAGACACGGCTATGATTTGCTCCTGATGGTTTACTCGATCTCTACAGGCAGATTTGTGCTTCCCTTTGAGTGTTTGAGTACAAAGTCATAACCGATACAAAATAATGTCCTCTCCAATTCTTCATGTCTGAAAATTTACCACCATGCAATCGTGAGCTGTTAAAACGCCGACTAAGCAGTGTATATAAATTTCGTCAACCCCATTTCAAAGGTGTCCAAGTGTTTCGCTGATTTCGGTGCTAAAACGACATTATGAGACTAAATGAACCGTGTATATAATTATATTAATTGTGCTATGCTTATTACATCAAGTAATTAACATCATATGGCCTATTGCAAAGGTGAATTGATTTACATTAATTGTGTGTGAAATCACAAGTGTTCGAGTTATGAACAAGATGGAAAAATTTTAAGGTACTTATATATTATTATTAAGTGCAGCATATACATTTATAAATATTATTTTAGACAGAAAACGTAATTCTACCAACAAAATAATGATAATCTAAATGCTATGACATACTGAATAAAGAATCCTAATTATCATGAACCATGCAGAGAAAATTGTCGGATTCTAATGCGAGCAAATCCGTTGCGAAATATTCCGTTTTTCCGATAAATTTGCGTACAGTCAGTAAAATAAATTGTTACAAAAAGTACGATACGATAATTAATTTAGTAGACGTGGGCCGTTTGGACACCTCAAAAATGGTTTCAGCATATGCTATACATAATTGATTAAATGCAAAACTTAATAATTCTGTTTGAAAATTCCGGCAAATAAGGCCGATGTCCAGAATCTTGGCAGTCATAAGATGTTGCTAAACATTAATTCCAGTTCATTATAACAACAAATTAACTCTTTCGTTGCGCGTATACCGAACTCCGACGCTGCCCTTACTCTGCGCTGTGATCTGCACAATGGGAAAGGTCGTGTGGTGGTGGTGGTGGTGGTGGTGGTGGTTGTGGTGGTGGTGGTGGTGGTGGTGGTGGTGGTGGTGGTGGCGGTGGCGGTGGCGGTGGCGGTGGCGGTGGCGGTGGCGGTGGCGGTGGCGGCGGCGGCGGCGGCGGCGGCGGCGGCGGCGGCGGCGGCGGCGGCAGTCACGGTGGCGGTAGCGTCAGCGGTGACGACGACGATAGCAAGCCTATTTGTGATGCAGCTGTTTCTGCTGATGATGCTGATGTTGCTGCTGTCGTTATCGTCGTCGTTGTTGTAGGTGGTGATAAACTCAGCGATAGTGAAGTCGTTGAAGTACAACCAGGCAACAGCGACGTTCCATCAATGGCGAGATCGTCAAGGTGTCTATGGTCTCAACTTCACGTCGCAAGATGACGCAGATGTCTTCGCTCAGTCATTCGCTAACGTCGTCGATTCACTCAACGGTAGGTGGCGACAGTCGACGATCAGGTCGGGTTCAGTATGGTCAGGATGGGTCGGGTCGGGTTTAGTATGGTCAAGACGTGTTGGGTCGGGTTTAGTATGGTCAAGACGTTTATCCATTCATTCATTTGTTCACTCATTCACCTTTTCTTCCCTCCTGAGTCTCCTTCCTTCATTTCTCTCTTAATCCTTTCTTCAATCGTTCGTTCGTTTCTTCCTTCCTTCTTCTCGTCATTCATTCATTCATTCATTCATTCATTCATTCATTCATTCATTCATTCATTCATTCATTCATTCATTCATTCATTCGTTCGTTCGTTCGTTCGTTCGTTCGTTCGTTCGTTCGTTCGTTCGTTCGTTCGTTCGTTCGTTCAATCGAGGTATGTACTACCTTTGTTTTAGACACTTGTTTCAAAGTATTTGGATCATGGCATACTGGTGGGTTATGGTGGTGGTGTCTTGGCGATGGTTTAGTTGCACTTGGTCATTGGCAAATAATTACACATGGTAATACAATACAGGAATTTTTCTAATCCGGAAGTAGAAACGAGTCTTGCTTCTACTGATAGCCGACGATCGTATTACATGTATACAAATACAACAATAAAATTCATCAAAACGTTTTGCTTCCTGCTAACATGCTGGTGATTATCATAATTACATATAGGCTACCAGTTCAAGATGAACCCAAAGTAATATAATTTTAACTTGACTGTGTAAATCAATTTTTGCACTTGAGGATACTTTAACCCTCGGCCTCTCAACTGGTACCCTAAACTTGCGAGCTGTGACGAAACTTAGTTACTTCACTATATACTATTATTATATAAGCTTAGTAGTATAGCCGTTCCAGTTTAACTTTGTGATGACAATTGGGATCATTAGCGTCGCCCTCCTTCTTCATACAGGCTTTGGACTGGCGCTGTCAGTGACGGAGGGTTCACTCAGCTAAAAGTGTCTCTGAGTTTCGTTTGCACATCGCATCTCCTGTTTCTTGTTTCACTGTCACATAAATATTCGTAAATAATTATGGCTTTGATAGTTTTCTTTTCCGTCGTTGCAATGAACCCTTTCGACGTGTTTGTCAGACTATATACACCAAGACTATACCAGAAAAGGAGGGGGCCAAGTAAGCCGCGCCCAAGATCGCGCCGTGATGTTGGGACACTATTATAGTTGCGGAGTAAATGGCGATGTGAGGTGGAGGAGGGTATAGACCATGCGGCTCATCGCGGCCAACCTTATGAGTTGACTCTCCTCTGCAAATATGGATGATCGAAACCCAACCAAGATGCCTATATACTTAATATTGCGCGAATGAGGAAAACGAATCTTGTACTTCGTGGTTGCACTTTGGTCTACACCCCCTCCATCCCCACCATCTCTTCTGCCCAAAGCACATGGTCATGAGCATCCCCAGATATAATCACATATTTGCAGGAATAGCAAAACGCGGTAGTCTCGGTTAAATGTTTTGGCTTGTATTCATTCATTCAATAAAATTATGTAGCCCCTTCAAGGAACGTGCTCAGAGCTGCTCACGAGCAAGAGCATGGAACTGGAAAGCTGGAAGTTGATCATGAGTATTGTGCATCTGTAGTGTGATTCTCTGCGGTTGCATGCAAGAGATCCTTGAATGCCTATAATATAGGCACTAGGCTATTAGGGCTGCCAAGTTTTGTTTTTGCCAATCTGGTATACGCCCGCATAGTCATTCGATAGGCCATTTAATTACCAGTTTATCTTATCCACATCTCTGTAGCCTACACAGTCTATGCAATTATCGCCCCAGTCTAATGCTTGCGAAGCCATCATCGAAACGACAACTATTATAATAGAGTTCATTTTAACCATTTTCAGATATAATATTCTCATAACAGACTTTGAACGTTAGGCATATCAAGGTTGAATTTAAAATTGGCCGTCGTACAAAGTCGTGTGGAATCGTGGATGTGATAATCTCTCAAAAATTGTGATATATGATATAACATGCATATAAATGATTTAATGTCATGTTTATTGTCATTAAACGTCATTGGTGGTATTTTATAAACAGGTGTGATACTACATGTAGCCTATTGAAATGTAGGCTATACAATTGCACATGGTAGGGCCTACATGTACGTCCTTATTGCGATGTTTTCAAAAATGGCACAAAGAGTTTGTCGAATCAGGATATCGCTATATAGGATAGGCTATATAGCTATGATTGTTAATCGTTGCAATTACGGAGTACTTGAACATCCGTATTTTCTAAGGCTGCAACTTATTCTACACTATACGGGCGTATCCTTATACCAGCGTTTCTTTTGAAAAGGATGTGGTGACCTGTAATGTTGATCTTCAGTGGTTTTCGCGTGATTCATAGTCTTGCCAAGAAAGACGAGAAGTATTATGCAGACTGTAGTCGTGTGCATGGAAATGTAAGCTTAGACATTTATACGGGAATTTTAAGGCTCCGATTATCTTAAACCTTACTGCACAGCTTTGAGTAATAGCCTATAGGCATATAGTAGGCCTAGGCTATCATAGACGGGTATGCGGGATTAAAGGGTTGTGGTATAGGCTAGGCCATTTAGGAGTGTAAGGTTACAGGTACAAGCCCTTCCCCCCACCCCCAATGATTTCTGAACTTCTAAAACTTATTATGTGTATCTTGAGACCAGAATCTTGGAAACCACCAAAATAGAAACCCAAAATTGTTTTCTTGACTACTTCCCTGTCTATGACATAAAGCATGTTCATTGTTCAGTCTATAATATAGGAGATTTTTGGTGCATGGCACAATGTCATAGCAATATGGAGCATGCGCGAGAGATTGCTGTGTCTAAGTGAATCTTTCAGTTGAAATTGGTAATGGACTTGACGTCACTGTCATGGTAGACCTACAGCAATATTAAATCTGTGGCAAACTAGATTATAAGTAGTGAGAGAAGAGTCGATTCAAGCTCACCTAAAATAATCTGCACTCGATGACCCCATGCATCATTAGGTGAAAGGTCAATCGGAAATGACGTCATCCCATGTGGTATGCGCTGATTCCATGTTATAATAATAGGCTCTAGTCTGGCTCCCAGTGCCACCGGAAGTGACGTCACAGTACCTTGTCTCACTACTAATATGGCTGTTGAAATATTTCATAATTATGTGCCAATATTGAAATCTTAGCTACCCATGAAATATTTTCCTGGGTACCTACGGACTGAGAGATGGAAACTGAAGAGCTGAAAGACTTCGTTAAGTTCGTATGTGACGAACATAAAAGGAAGACAGCATAGATGCCATAGAGTATGGACAGAAGACATAGAAGAGAGGTTTGCAATCCCAGCTTAATCTACTCTAGTCCGGTCAATCATCTAAGTCCATGTGTGTCCGCGTAAGCAGATGGTCAATAAGTACAGATAAATAATTATTATATTAAATAATTATTATTCTAGTAATTGAAACTTTATTTATTCTAGTAATTGAAACTTTTATGGCGTCACTTAGGCTAATAGACCCTAAGCGGAATTCAAGTTCTGCTAGACGGATAAAAAAATTGCTTTCTTCTGTATCCTATTCGATTTCCAATCAGTCTGTTTAAAGTTTTCAGAAGTTAAACAAACTAATCAGTAGGCCTACGCAAAATCCTACCCTGCGTGAGTGCGTAGTACGCACTCACGCAGGGTAGGATTGGAGAAAGGGGGAGAGGGCAGACAGCTGATAGCATCCGTGATGGCTTCAAAGCTGCTGGCACGTTTAATTTACAGATTATATTAATAAAAATTTGCGATTCTTGCTAATTGATATGCAAATTTGCATGCTGATTAGCGTTGAAATTAATTTCAAATCAGTTCCGTCTCTGTGTCAACCTTTAAGACTTTGCGAATATCTCACTACAATAATAATTTATGTAGACCTATTCGTTTTTTGCTTATTTGTTCATTTATTATTTTATGTATTTGTAGGCCTATATTTAAAAATTATCTATCTATTTATCTACTGATATTTTATGTATTAAATGTATGTAGTTAATTCTTCATAATTAAATAGAAAAATGGTTGTATTGCTTTATGGTAATTATTTTCAGCCTCAGCTGCCAATCAACCGCTTCCTCCGCCTCCCAGCAACCGAGCTCCGCTCACTTCGGCAGGAATCAAGACGAGATCAATTCAGAATGGGTCAGAGATGGGATATGACGCAATCCCTGCCGACGATGACCAAAGGTCAGTCAACTGGTTGACCATTAAATGATAAACCATTTTGCCATTCATTCTGCCATTCATTCTGCCATTCATTCTGCCAATCATTCTGTCATTTATTCTGCCAATCATTATGCCATTCATTCTGCCATTCATTCTGCCATTCATTCTGCCATTCATTCTGCCATTCATTCTGCCATTCATTCTGCCATTCATTATGCCATTCATTCTGCCATTCATTCTGTAATTCGTTATGCAATTCATTCCGCCATTCATTCTGTAATTTATTCTGTTTTTCATTATGTCATTCATTATGCCATTCGTTATGCCAGTTGTGTAGTCAATTATGTTATGTTGTCATGATGTAGTTAGATTTTCAATTAGCGTCTCCAGAATTAATGATCAGTCATTGGACCAGACACGTGGGAAACCGAAGCAAAAACATGTACTGATAACGATAAATTGCAAAAATAATGCATTAATTTTCACTTACGCATACTCACTAACTCACTCCATCGTTTACAATCTGACATGATGTGACACGGAAGCCATTCTCATATTAGACCGCTCGTCTTACAACGCATAAAATGCGGGTTCGAGCTTCGAGAGGTCACCAAGTAGAGACGAGATCTTAAGTCCTTCACTGGCCGCTTTAAGCGCCATCGATTGTTACTTGATCTCTATATAGAGGTGCTAAATAAATGAACAACAAAATGATTTAATTCGGAGTTCCGTTTGTCGTCTTTCAGGTATTCCGGTGGAGTCCAGTACGGTGCTGGTCTTCGCACTCCAGTTCCTGCCGCTCCAGCCACACCAGGGTCAACTCCCTTCAAGGCCAAAACAGGCTCGATGACCGCCAAGCCCCCAGGACCGCCCCCGATGGCTCCGCCTCCCATGGCCCCGCCCACCGCGGCTCCGCCCGCCGCTGCGGCGGCTCCGCCTCCGCCCGGAGCTTGCGGTGGCGGGGCTCCGCCTCCTCCGCCACCTCCTCCGCCTCCACCGCCTTCGGCCGGTCAACCAATGGGCGGGATCAAGAAGGCTGCTGGAGGAGGGGGCGGAGCTGGTGGTGGAGGTGGTGGTGGTCTAGGTGGTGGTGGAGGGTTGGCCGCCGCCTTGGCCGGCGCACAGTTACGGAAAGTTGCTCAGGTGACTTTTGAAGATTTTCTTATCTAATAATTAATCTAATCTAAAATGGTGTAACTGTATCTACAGTTATACAGTAGCCTAGTGTCCAGATCTTTTCTCTCTCAAAGTCAAAGGCCATAATCGTCATCATCGTCATCAGCATTTTCATCATCATCATCGCCACCAGCGCCACCGCCACCACAATCATCATCTTCGTCTTCATAACCACCACTATCACCACAATCATCAGTCTTATATAGGGCACAACTTAATCCTTTCTATTATCATTAATGATTCACCGTTTCTTTCGCAAATCAAATCCCATCGTCTCAAATTCAAATCTAATCCTTTTGATATGTTTTCCTTTGTTCTACAGACGGACGATGCAGACAGTGGACCGTCATCAGCTTCGAGTGGACTACGACCACCACCCTCTGGAGGTCCATCGTCCGCAGGGAGTGGTGGAAGTGGTAGTGGTGGAAGTGGAGGAGGTGGAGGGATGGATATGATGTCTGAGATGGCTAGACGATTACAAGCGAGGAAGGCAAAGACAGACGGAGGAGGAGGAGGAGGACCTCCAGCGCCACCAGCCGTCAGTATTAGGAATTATTCATTAATTTTTTCTTTAGAACATTCATTCGTTATGTCATTCATTAATCATTATGTCATTCATAATGTTATTCACGGTGTCATTTTGATCGTTTATTGATTATTACATTTATTCTGTCACATATTCTCTCATTCATTCTTTCCTTGTTTTGTCATTCATTCAGCCATTCATTCTGTCTGAATGCAGTGTTGGTGGTGCAAAGGTAATTGTGCAAATAGTGAATAGCCTAAATCTCTTTTTTATTACAATTTTTACTTTCTCAATTAACGGGAAATTTACTTAAAGGTGATTTCTAGCTTTATTTCAAGTGGTTACCCTTATTTGCCTTTTTATTCTAAATTTGCAATAACGCACCAGTGCTTTTGTACTCTCATACCTTCGGTCCTTCACTCTGAATATGAAGAAACAGTAAAGAAAATAAATGTCTTATGATTCCAGGAGCCAGATTCCAGTGGTCCAACGGAGACGCCTGCTTTCCAAAAGAGCAAACCTCCTCCATTCGGTGTTCCTAAGAAAGTTCCAATGACGCCGGTGGTAATGCCACCACAAGAGCCACCACCACCGACCAGCTCCAGCATAGGAGGGTGAGCAGGGCCGTTTTAAGGAATTGTGGGGCCCTAGGCACAAACACTAATTCTAAACGCAACTAGGCTATGAGTCTCATCTAGTTCCCATCCTCTGGAGGTAAATCAAGGTTTCTGGGGACTGAGAATGAGTATTTGCCGGTCGATCTCTGAGATGCGTAGCGCCGAGTGGGGAGGGGCAAGGGGAGGGAATATGTGCCCTCCCCACCAGAAAATTTTGAATTTTTACATTGCAATGGCAGCATTTTAAGCTGCCATCTTAACAAAATTTCTCAACTATTGCAGTGCTGACCTGAATAGTCTATAACTTCAATAAATGTTCTTATACAATTATAATAATTTCTTTATCAGTTTCCGCAATGTAAAGGTAGCATTGTAAGCTGCGATTCTAACAAAATTATTATATTATTTCAGTGCTGACAAAAAGAGTGAGTGAAAATTTCAATTAGTATTTTACAATAATAATTTCTTTGCGTATCAAGTTCTGCAAATCAGTTCTGCTGCTTCTGGACCATTGCAGTATAATGTATAACTGCAGACAGCTGTAGGCCTATAGTCTGTGCCCGACTTTCTTGCACTGGAATTAGCTTATTCCCGTTGCTCAAAAAGATCCTACATTAACATTGCTGACCAGGACACAGTTATCAGAATAGTTACAAAATAATATTACACAGACCAAGGAAGAACTACCAATATCGGAAAGCCGTGTAGTAGACTAATGATGCCATATCCAGGTATCACTGAGTGTTAGTTGTACCGGGTACAAAAATAGTCTTTGTACAAATATTAACAGTAAATTAGGCTATACTCATTGTAATAGTAGGCCTATCATATTATATTAGTGGATTTTATCATTATAAACACATATAATCTAATATCACGGTAGGCCTACTAGAGCTCGGGTAGGCTATAGCACTAATGTAAACGGCAACTAAAAACTATTAGGCTCTTAATTTTGATCAAAATGTCTGGGTAGTCACTTTTAGGTGGAGCTCCCCATGAAGATACCTAGACTAAACACTAAACGTAATACGATTTCCGCCTGAATTTCTCAGTCTCAGATATAGAGTATTGCATTCATGCCTTCTATGTGCATAAATAGGCCTACCATTTTGTTACATGTGTTAATGATATAGTACACTGCTTACTAGTGTGGTCCAAAAAAATGAAATTCAAGCTAGAATCCAAGACTACCTCACCGTTTGTTAGACTTGTTATTAGTATCATTGAGACCAAATTTCAGCCCCAGATTCGGACTAAAAGGCGGTGCTCAATGACACACAAATATTACCATGTAGTAGCCCTTGCTAGAAATCAAGATACCTTTCCTGTTTGGTCAAAAACTCAACATTTGTCATGTAGATGAGCTTGAAATGGTGTCTGTTGTGTTATCATACTTACCAGAATCAAGACTACACAGTTGTTAAGCCACTAAGTGACAGGTGTATTTTTATGAAAATGAGACTTCTGGTGATTTGATCATGAAGGATTGAGATTTTTGGTGCCAATTTCTGCAGCACTTGTGTGCTGCTCTCCTTCTGTCCTGCCACTTTCATGGAGTACCATTAACAAGAAATGCTTAAGAAGACCAGGAGGGAACATGCCGAAGTTGAAATATCTGAATTTGTACCACAATATTATCCAGTGGTAGTACACTGGATGGGAAAATCCTACTTGAGATTTTCAGAGCAGGAAATGTCAACCGCCTGCCAGTGCTGGTTTCAGGTGATGGTTTGTATAAACTTTTTGGTGTGCTCAAATTAGCTTAAGTGGCAGGATACAATTCAAATCCAAGGCCATTCTTTATTTTCTGGAGTTATAGAAACTCACTGATAATATTCAGGCCTTGAGCTTTGATAAACAATTATGCCAACACCGGAATTTTCAAAAGAGTGTACGATTTTGCAGGAAGACAAGATAGGTCAAGAGCTCCTGTGGCTGACCTGCCATCTTCATGTGATTGAATTGATTTTAGCCATAAGCCTTCTGCATGTTGCTGTGATTTATCGAATTAACCATATATTCCAATGTTTAAGAGATTTAAAGCTGCTTGGGAAGGTGTGACACATGACAACATCTGAGGACTGGAAGTCACAACCGGTACTGAAGCCCTCCATGCAAAAGTATTCAGCTTTCTCAAGTACTCTGCTGAAATAAAGTCAGTTTTAGATAAATTACCAAGAACTCATTGAGGTATCAATTGTTGACATTGGAAGCCAGCCTTCAATAAGAGACTGGAGAGTTCAATTAACAATGCACATTGGATGGTCAGGTCACTGTATGCCATCAAAATATACCTTTTAGTGATCAACATGATGTAATCAATCAATCTAAGTAAGAAGGAAGAAACTCAAATTCATCAACTTATGTAATTTGGTGGCCTTCTTCACACAATGGCATGGATAAAAGACTCCTCTTGCTGCTGCAGCTTCAGGGCAAGATCTTTCAATATGGATTGATAGAGAAAATATGAGTCAGTTGCCCAAGAGATCAGCTTTGCTTCCATGAAGGTCCTAGAAAAACACCAGTAGTAGGCCTACCTTTCAGATGAGGTTGAAGTTCTGTTATGTGGCCATTTGCCTATATAACAGACAAGGTGAAATATTCCACAGAATGACTGTGAAGCCTGGTGAAAGGATGGGGAGGCTTAGTGCTATGGCACTGAAAAAGATTATTGCATGGGTGATTTGCATTTCAGCAAATGAGGACACTATACCATAGTGCCTGAAGATTGGTAATTCTTTTTTACACTTCCACCAGAAAAATAGATCGAGAAGAGGATTATAAATAAGGCAGATACTGAATTCAACAACACAGAGTGGTGAACAACATGGCTGAGAGACGTGTGAAGTTGTTCGAGGAATTCAATCGCCTCATCACTGATGATGAAGAACAGCCAAGTGGTCGAAGGAAGTAGGAAAGCTGTCCCCAATCACTCAATAAAGAAATCGGCTGTTGACACAGTGCCTGCTTAGTCTTAGCCTACTATAATGACTTTATCGGATATTGAAGTGAGAAAATGAGAACCATCTTCATTCATGGACTGAACGATTTTTTGGACAATTTTGAACATTTCCAATTTTTTCAAACCAACTGAAATTTTACATTTAATGCTGACCAATTGCTAAAGTATCACACATATTGTCATTGTACAGCAATATTTGATTTAAATTGAAAAAAAATACGATTGTATAGGAATGTATGCTCGACACAATGTTTTGGACATTAACGTCTTTTCGTCGGCTTAATGCAAAGTAACAGAGTCCGTGAGCACCGCCTTCTAGTTTGAATTGGAAGCTGAAATTTGGTCTCAAGGATACTATTGATAGGTCTAACAAGCAGAGAGGTAGTCTTGGTTTCTGGCTTGAACTTTATTTTTTACCATGTATCTGTGAACCACACTACTGCTTACACAGCAATATTATTTTGTATTAAAAGTGTAAAATAAATGCTAGTTTAACATACATCAAAGTTCGTATAACATGCTGCTCATTTGTTATGTGATGTAGTCTATTATTTTGGGTCGCCGCGGGGCCCCCCTGTTGCGCGGGGCCCTAGGCCCGTGCCTCGCGTGCCTAGGCGTTAAAACGGCTCTGAGGGTGAGTACCAATATCTAGTTTCAGCACAGGCAGGTTGTAAAACCAGTTATGGTATGGGGTCAGTTATACTTATAACAGTATGTTAAAGGTAAGTGACAGTAATATTTGTAGCATGGGTTCAGTGGTAATGACAAATCAATAGAATGAGGTAAGTGATAAGCATATATTGTTCACCGCTTTGTAACCAGATAAACAAATTGGTGCCTCTATACAGTGGGATTTTATTCCATCTGGACCTTCCTTTTGCCCATGTCTGAGTCTGAATGCAGTATTATTAATGGTTATTGATGTACTTATGCACTTCATAGCATTGAAGAAATTGATTCACTAGCAAGCAAACAAGCAAAGAAACATATTTCGAAAACTAATAGAAAACTGACGAATAAATGAATGAACAAACGAAGAATCAACCCCATCTAGCAAGACCTGTCCCTTCAGTTGTGCCCTTTGTTCCCATGAAAACTACATACTAAATTCTGGTAGGCTATATTATCATTTCTTTGCTATAAAACTGTTATTTGTTTTGATTGCTGTTTTGTTACTGTAACAGCTCATATAATGGGATCAATATTATAACGAAGATGAAACGAATCAAATTGAAAGCACATGAAGTAATAATCAAGGTGTTAACCAGATTGCTTTGTATTTTGTTGTTGAAGTGGTTTTGGTGGTCGACAGTCGTCTGGTCTGCCACCTCCGGCGCCTTCCTTTGACTCGTCGCCTCAATCGACCGCAAGCAGTGGAGACCTCGAAACTCTCAAGCAGGAAATTCTGACGGAGGTCATCCGAGAAATGCACAAGATCAAGGACGAAATCATTGAAGGTCCTCCATCTCTTGACGGTTCAGCCTAGTTGATTCGGGCTAGGAGTGCATGTTGCTAATGGAGAAATTAATTAATGGTTGAGATGGGTGGCTGGTTGGATTGATTGATGGATGTATGGATGGATGAAATGGATGGATGAAATGGATGGATGAAATGGATATATAGGTCAGTGGATATGATGGATGAATATGATGGATAGATGTGAGGAATGGATGGAATAATGGATGAATGGACGGACAGATTGATGGATAGATGAATCCTACTTCGTCCCTTTTCCCCTTTTTCTTTTTCCTTTCTTCCTTCTTCTGCTTGCTTCTTTTTGTCTTCTTTCTTTCTTATTGTTCATCTACTTCATTGATATTAATTATCTGTGGTTGAATATTTCCAGCGATCAAGTCAGAGCTAAACCGACGGTAGCAGTCCAGCCGAAAGCACCCCACACCACATGTGCCACACAAGACGGCCAATCCATTTGGCGGAAACGACAGTGTGTTTTGAACATTCCTACCTTCAAAAGAACAACAACCTTCTTTTCCGACAACCCTTGAAATCTGACAGCATCGTCGAAGCTTTGACTCGACTCGATAAACTTGCAGCCGGATTTGTCTAATGGAAATTTTAGCCAAGTTTTTGATGCAATGGTTCAACGCTTCAAGATTGAGACTTGATGACGATTCACGTTCAATTGTCTTTATACCGAAAAGCTAGCGTGCTAAGTTTGACAGAAATGCTGCATAACGTTACTTTACTGTTTGCCTTCTGTGAAACAAAGTCGTGCAAATTTTTTTCTAAGAAAATGTTTTTTACTTGAATTTACTTGAACTTATCGTGTAATTCTGTATATTTTGAGACGTGACTTCTCCATTGCCATCTCCAGTCTTCAGACTTCGTACCACGACATACCTAAAATCCTCTTTTTGATGGTTCCTATTTCTCCTATCATATAATATCAGATAATATACAAAGTAAGCATGTAAGTAACCTTCTAACACTGCAAGTCAAATGATCACAATGTCAAAATATTATGTACACGGACTTGATTGCCTCTTCTCTACATGTATCTTCATACGACCCATATCCCAACCATTTAATTAACCAACTTGTACACAGGAAAATTATCTATTAGTGAACAGATAAGCTAGAAATCTCTTTGATTATGCAAGGATACTTTACTAGAATTCGGCTCTCTACGGAGCTTTAAGGAGTGTCGTGCTCCTGGAAACGCTATACAGAAATTTCTATCTGTGGAACTTCAATAAAAATTTCTTCAAAACACTTGGCTGGATAGTGTTAAAATCCTTGGCTATATGCAATGTCTTCATCAGGGTTCTTTTTAATCAAGAGGTCGATTTTAAAATCTAGGTTTACAGAGTTTCAAAAGTATTCTCTCCAATCCTGGGGCGAATCCATAAACACATTGTCCTTAGAAAGAATTTTTAACACAGCATTAAGTTAACAATTATTCTAGGACGGACTGTATTAAAGGTATTGTTTAACCGTTATTTTTATAGCACTGTGACTGAAATTAAAGTCGGATGATGTACCCGAAAGAACATCTGTAAACATCTGGACACATAAAATTATAGGCCTAGAACCGTGTGCTGTCATAATGCATGTACGTGTAGACTTCCCCTTTAGAAGTTTAGATGCAGTAGACTATAGGGCTACTACAATAAGCGTCATTTCAATATAATATAATCTTCGTTTAATTGAGACAAATCAGGGTGACACCGCACCCAGTTACATGTCAATGCATTTTAAAAATAAACAACAAAGTAATGTGAGGATAACAATGTCAATAAAATTCTGTCTCGCTGGTTAGTCGGAGTTCGACACCGTGTGTATTAACGTCACCCTCCTCTACGAAGTCTTTGGACCGGCTCTGTCGGCGACTGGAAGGGATTTCTATGCAGATGAAACTTGGACTTGTGTTCTTTTGCAAAACTTTAATATTAGAGAAGTTCAAGGTGATTAATGGTCAGTATATATAGTCGCATTAAATTATTATTATTATGGTTCTGTCTTTATTTCGTCGTCGATAATTATTATTATTGTTGGTTACTTTTGCATTGCTGTAACAGCTTCTTACATATTATTATTTCTCTATTTTACAATTGTTTTCTGTTTGGTGCTAGATAATCTCGTTCCAGATGTTTTATTATTAATAGCCTATTAGGCTACTTTTATTAGTTTTTATGCCCCGAGGCACATATACTGCTACCAGGGCCTACTACTGCTGTTAATATATAACATTAGATTGCATATGATAATGTTATTACTATTATCAATACTATCATAGCATATTATTTCATTATATTTAGTATTATTATTATTGCAATAATTACTATTATTAGCATTATTATTGTGATTATTATTATTACTGCTACTGCTGCTGCTACTGGTACTTCTGCTATGCCATTACTGTACTGATGCTAGTGCTGCTGCTGCTGCTACTACTACTACTATTAGCCTACTACTAAATATGTCACTGCTACTGCTTCTTCTGCTACTATTAATATATAATACACATTTGCTTGCATATAATACATTTACAACTAATGTTATTTTTTACATACAAGTATGATGTATATTAGTGTACACAGACACAGACCATTGTGTATATTTTATGTATGTGTGAGGTAATAGGTATTTCCCCATTATTTACGTGCGCAGAGTATATTTATAATAGCCTTCTAATCTACTGAAGCATGTTTTTGTATATTACTTGCGCAATAGTTGAATAAAGTATCAATGATAAAATGTTTTACTGTTGCAGTGTTGCTGCACTATTTGCTGCTATTTCATTCCACAATTCTCACAGATTTCTCGACATTTTGAACGACTTTCTCTCTTGGTGCAATGACAAAATCTTTCGAATGCATGAACCACACAATACCGACACTCGATCTACCGACTATACATGTAGGTGATGAGATGATGGTAGACTGAATTGGCAAAAGATGGCTCGATATTCCGCTAACGGGTGTGTTGATGAGAAGCTCTTAACTGAAAAAATCATTGAAAAATTAGAGCCATCTATAACAGGGCCAGGCGGTCGGTCGTATTAAAGCGTATATGCCTATTCAAATTAAAACGTATACGTTTGCATTTATATCTACCTATCTATATGTATTTCTGTCTGTCTGTTTGTCTGCCTGTCTGTCTGCCTGCATGTCTGTCTGTCTGTCTGTCTGCCTGTCTGTCTATTTGTCTGTATGTCAGTATGTCTGCCCGTCAATCTATCTAAGGAATTTCTTTAGCTCGCCTAAAGGCGCTCGCGATCCAGGTTCGGCCAAAGAGGAAAGTCTTTACAGAAGTTTATAATAAAAGAGTTAGACATTAGGTCCCGCGTTTTGGTGCGTAGATCAGATAGGAGGCTGTTCCAAACAGATTGGTGACCCAAAATCGAGAAAGCCTTGCTCTGTCTGAAAGCTGTGACAGTACGTGCAATGTGTAAACACAAAGTCGACACTAGAGGCCGAGCGAACAGAGATTGGATACCAGAGCAAGCCGACGTTAAAGTAAAAGGCTTCCGAAGATATTTAAACAGGCGCACTGCCACAGACAAAATGCCAGACTATGAAAGAAACCCTGATGATTTACAGTATACATTTGTCTACCTTGGCTATAACTCACGTGAGTGTAGGCTACTCTAAACGCGAGTGCCAATGCTAGAACTCGATGAGCTTTCCAGCGTAGTATTCACGACAAGTAACATAGTTCCAGTTGTCTGCCTGGTTCGATAGTATACGCATGCAAGATGGCGATGTAAGAGCGACAGCATAATATATACTTATATAGGCAACTCTTTCCGGATCACCCATTGAACCGTCATGGCGCCCAATTCAGCGTTCGATGACTTAAATGAGTATGCCACACACAAACACACACACACAGTTCCACATACACACACACACACACACACACAAACACACACACACACACAGTTCTACATACAGGAATGCGTGCATTCACAAACGCTACACAAAATAGGCTTACCGGTTGACCCATCTTAATTGTTAGCCAAGTCAATGCTCTACAACTTTAACGACAAGCAAACCAACATGTGCACACACCCACACGCACGCAGACAAACAAACACACCCATAAACACACACACACACACACACACACATGCAAACGCACACAAATACACACATGCACATTTTTTTTTCTCCAATTGCACGTGTAATTACCTATGCGCATATTTACACAACATCAACATTTTTAATGACGACCACCACCACCACCATCGACTACCATGATAGACTCTCGTGTTACGTGTCGCTGCACATATGCCACAGCCACAACCTTCTCTGTCCAGATGTGGTCACCGCCGCCGCATTGCCCTCTGGGGCCAATTAGTGGCGCCATCTCTCGAGAGATGCTACCACCACCGACAACGACACCAGTGTATACATGTGGGCATCAGCCTCTGTGGCCATGCACGAACACCTGGAGGTCCCACGAACACCAGTCGACAGTCGCATACCTGGCCTTACCTTCGGGTTATAAAATGCTCCATCGTCTATGAAAAACTGCACAGACAACCAGTAAAGACGGTGGACAACGTGTGTATTGGGTGTTACGTTAAAGAGTATTACACGACTGTGTCCCGCTTACGTACCTAACGTCCCGTCTATAGATACGTCCAATCCCGTGATGCACTTCTGCGTGATTCTTCTGGGTTGCGTGGCCATCTTCGGGGTCCCGACCCTGGCTGATGATGATGAGGTAAGGGGAGAGCGAGTGAGGAAGTCGAGCTACCCCCAGCAGCAGCAGCAGCAGAATCATCCTCAGCAACCCGTTGCTACCTATCAACAGCAGCAACCTCAGCAGCAGCAACAGGATCGTGGAAGTCAGCCGCATCAGCAGCAAACTCATCAGAAGCAGGAAAGCAGCTACAAAACGAGTAAGAAGCCGTCTGTATTTCAATACCTGTCTTATTGCCTGTCTGGCTACAAGGACATGACGGTCTAACTGTATGCACTTGCTCTGTCTGCCTGTCTGTTTGTCTCTCTGTCTGTCTGCCTGTATGTCTGTCTGTCAGACTGCCAAGTTTGTTTGTCTCTCAGTCTAATCTGCATGCCTCTCTGCATGCCCGACTACATCTCATTGTCTTGTTTGTCAGTCTACTTTCTCTGCCTGCCAGACTGTTTGACTTTCTGTTTCCATCTCAATCCAAATTCGCTAGGAGACAGACTACCTGCCATTTAGCTTTATCTGCCTGCCTGCCTGTTCTGCTTATGAAATTATCAGTCTGTTTCTCAGATTGTTTGACTTTCTGTCTCTCCCTGTGTACCACGGGACCTACTTCACGGAATGTGATATTTTAGCCGACTGGATATCTCACAGATGCGGCGAGGTTCAATTTACTGAATGAATGAATGGTGCTTATCATGAGGCAGCAGGGCACCCTCGTATCCGCGTGAGCTTTTCCACCCCTCTCCGCTTGCACATATCGTCGTGCACCGCACTCCTCTGTCCACAGTGACTTGG
This sequence comes from Lumbricus rubellus, assembly GCA_945859605.1. Taxonomy (NCBI): domain Eukaryota; kingdom Metazoa; phylum Annelida; class Clitellata; order Crassiclitellata; family Lumbricidae; genus Lumbricus; species Lumbricus rubellus. Next base: position 2,261,490 of record OX243818.1, read on the forward strand.
TCGTCCCTTTCTCTGCGAAATCGCAGAGCCTTCTCTGTGGTTAGTCGAACAACTTTGAAATGGTTTCTCTTGACTATGCGATGACTTCAAAACTGTTCTCAGTTTCACTAACTGTTGAAGACATTTTTCGATTGACTTGTGCTGGGGCACCTCTGAGAATGAATCTTGGACGGGAGCTTATATATTCTGATCGATCGATTGATTGATTGATGAATGATTGATGAATGATTGATTGATTGGATGATTGCTTAAATAAACGAATGAATGAACAACAGACATTAAAAGATAAACGAGAGCGTTCATGGCATTGTCTATAATTATTGCTGCAGAGAAGCGTTGCTATCAGTGTGCCTACTCGCCACCAAAGACAATCCACAGCAAGAAGACCGTCCAAGTCGGACAACAAGGTCAGGCAGGACAGGTAAGAGCAGCAGGGACGTGTTATCTCGTTATAATAGGCAGAAAGATATTTCAGTGTGGTTCCACCATCTCGTTGGTTCCATCCATAGGATCGTAGAATGCTCAGATTTAGCCTAGCTAAATATTTCGGAAATAACTAATTCTGGAAGTTTGAACTCGTAACCTTCCAATACCTCTGGGCAAAAAATACAACAACAATGAAGGTCGTCTGCCATCCTGGACCTGACCCCATCACGTTTTGAACTCTTACCCATTCGGAATGGATAAGAGTTCAAAAGAGGTCAGGTTCAGGATGGCAGACGACCTTCATTGTTGTATTTTTTGGCCAGGGGTATTTAGAATCCCTCAGTTACTTCCATAACTAATTACTGGCATCACTTAAGGAACTGACGAAAACATCCGGATCGTCAACGATCGTGTACTTGTTAGTCTGCTTACAGTGTAGACTTTCACCTTCATGTCATCATCATTTTGTTATCGCCGTCGTCGTCGTCGTCGTCCTCAACATCATCGTCGTCGTCGTCGTGGCCGTCGTCGTCATCACCACCACCACCACCACCACAACCATCACAATCATCATCATCATCATTTTTGTACGATACCACGCTTTTCTGTAGGGCTATGGCCAGCAACAACAGCAGTACGTGTCTCAGACTCTGCACGGAGGATGGGACAAGTGTCTCGGTCCATTCGACCATTACCAAGCGAAGGCTTTCGGAGTCGACACTTGGGATTGTCACTCAGGCAATTGCTACGTCAGACGGGATCCCAACGGCGGTAAGCAGCTCTTAACTTTCGGTTCATTGATTTATTAGTGAATTTATTGATTCATAACAGATTGATCGACTCAGTCATTCTTCTAAAACCATTCATTCATTCATGTTGTTGTTCATTCAGCCACTTTGTCAGTTTCCCTCATTATTTCTGGTAGTCAATATTTATTCAGGCATTCTGATAATCAAATCATTCTGCTATTCATAAAAGCATCTTTATTATTTCATTTTTTCTCCTATTCAATGTTCATTACACAAACTCGTTCTATTATTAATTATTGTTTCGTTTGGTTATTCTTTCACTCATTCTGCCTTTAAATCATCCATTTTGTTATTCATTCATTAGTTCATTCACTCGTTCAATAAAATAATTGTTAGGCTGATCTATCAGGCTACTTCATTCATGAATTCATCGAACAATTAGTTCATTTTCTCCGTTGCTTAGTTAAACTGCAGCTCAACACCTCTCGCATATATCGGCATCTTCACCATTCTTTATCCTACAGAAGCCCCACTGATTTTCGCTCATCATATCTGTATTAATTGAATTTTTTTAATGTATGCATTAACTTACCGTTCGTGTACCGTATCTCTTTTTTGCCAGACGTATTCCGAGGATGTTTCAAAGGTGAATACGGAGTCGACCAGCATCGCTACGGCTGTCACTACCAGGGCGGATCCACCTACTGCTTCTGCGAGGGCGAACTGTGCAACAACAGTGCTGCTCCTCAGGGCCAGCACTGACCTTTGATGCACTGAAGATATTATATCACCATCTGCAAGGATTCGACCGCATTTACGCTGCACGACCGCCAACCTCTTATTCGCACTTCGCTACGCAGTAGCCTATATGCTTGCCTTGCAAAACAGTAGGACACGTTGTTTTAGGATGTTAACGCTCGAAATGCTCGCTGTGCCGTGTGGCCATAATTATTATGATGGATGCCCAATGCCAATGAACGTGTTTTATAGGTGCAGGTCGCTGGACTGACTGAGAAACGCGAGAAAGCTTTAGACTCGGTTAGAAATCTTAAAGAAAGTTAACTGTCTAATGTGGTTCATTAATATTATCGTTTGTTGATATTAACCCTTTGACGCAAACCTGCATGGTCTCCGGTAGACCCAATTGTTAGTTTGTGGCCCATTAAGTATTATTCTTCTGTTGACATACCTCGTGAAGAGTCGTGATGATTTTATGGGTGCTTAAAAACACAGATAGTGTCAATTTAAGACTTTTACAGAAACCGTCCAATATAGGCTACATGTAGGTTTGAATTGGTGCGTAAAATTTTTGATTCCAGGTATTAGAATGCAACTATCAACACTTGTGTTGATAGTTGACTTGGGCTAAACTCTCGTAATATAATATTATATGGGACACAGACTACACTCGACCATGTCAACTGCACAATACTGTCACAATAGGAATACACAATGACAACAGCTTGCACACCCGACAATATCAACTGTAGCCTAGACTTTTGAGTCAGAAAGTGCACTGCTACATGCTAGGTCCTGATTGTATGCATCGCATTTATTCCATTTATTCCACTGAGGTTTTTAATTAACATAACCGAATTCCGATTCTCGCATAGAAGACGAATACGTCAATAATAATAATAATAATAATTGCTATCAAATGTAGGCCTAACTGTAGAGAAAACTTTTCAATGGTATACTGCTATAAAATAGCAACTGAGTTTCATTGCGTTGAATCTTATTATCGTGCGTCAAACCTGAGTTGTTTTTGTAAATTCTCTTACTATTCACGGTATTCCACGAAAAGTTTCTTTTTAATGTGTAAATATTTAGCATTTAGCCAATAAATATTCGAACTATGCTGCGTTTTACTTTTCTTAACCCTCGAGTGCCCAAGGGGGGGGGGGGTCCGACCGGACCCCAGGCCTGTTTTTCCCGGGTAACTTTTTAAAGGCTATGGATCTGCATAAATGCTTTTAGGTATTCCTAGAGCAACCTTTTGTGCATCGAATGGTATATTTTGCGTGAGTATTGTCCAACCCTGCACCCCACAACCACAGCATATACTAAGGGTACCCCATGATTTGCGGCTGATTTTCATAAAAGCGCATGGTTACTGGTCAATAAATAAATGGTCAGCGCACGTTATATGAAAGAAAGATTCATACAAATTGTTGAACTTAGTATTACTGACATTGTAGCACTATGCAGCATATAATTTGAAAGTCTGCAAGTAGGCCTAGTCTATGAGTAGGCCTATCACAGCAATAATTGCATACAACAGGTTTGCGTCAAAACGGATGGCATAGGACAGTTCATACAAACGGTGGCAACCATTCTGTCAAGGTTACGCGGATAAAATTTATACAAATTTACAAGTGCGATTACAATTTAGTCTACCATAATGCTACTGGTCCTTCGATAGCTGGAAATGAGAGCAGCTGACTGGCACGAGGACTCGCCAGACGTATACCGTATAATAGGCTTCCTTCGGTAGGCCTAAATAACGCAAGCAAGCATAAAGCAAGCACAACATGTGTATCACGAGATTTTTACACTATTAGTTTACACTAGGTGGTGTTATTGTGCTATAGGATACATCAATCGATTGAAAATTCTTTTGGGATTACACTGAACTAATTTCTATAACGATATTCCAATCCCTTCTCAAGATATTAACATGAAAACGCTGGGCTTCCTTTGGTAAATAACGCAAGCAAACATAAAATCTGTATCACGAGATTTTACACTATCATTTAACACCAGGTGGTGTTATTGTGATATAAGATACATCAATCGATTGCAAATTCATTTGGGATCACATAGTACTAATTTCTGTAACGATATTCCAACCCCTTCTCAAGATATTAACATAAAACGTTGGGGTCCGCGCGGACCCCCCCTTGGGCCTTCGTGTACCAAAAAATACCTTGGGCACTCGAGTGTTAAGACTCCGCCTTCAAAGTGATTGCAATCGGAATGTTCGTGGCTATATTAATTATAATATTAGGCTATTATCGATGCTATACAGTATAGGCCTACAGGTTAAGGGACTTCAACATTTGGCCTATCTATTGTTGGAAATAAAAGTTATTTGTTCTCCTTCTTTCCCTTCAGGCTAGAATTATTCCCTCTGGACCCTCTGGCGAGGGGTCAGCCACTCGGATCCTTCTTCCCCACGTGTCTCTGTTTCCATTGTCGTCTTTCTTCATTTTGAACAACTTCAGGTCCTGTTGTAAGCTTATCACGTCCTCCCATCTTTTCTTCTGTCGTCCCCGGCTGCGTCGACTATATACCTCGAGATCCGCTTGCATGATTCTTTTGACACAGCTATCCTCCTCTTTTTTCATTACGTGTCCATACCACCTCAGCCTGATCCCTCGTGCCTTTCAGTTATAGGCCTAAATGCCACTCTGAGCATCTTTCTGAAGTCCTCGTTTCGTTTCATGTTTTTCAGTGAGATCCCCACCATCCATCGTATGATTTCTTATCCCTGTTCTATCCCTCATTCCCTTTCGTTAACGTCCAGGCCTTTGCTCCATATAGCATCAGCTGCATCACCGACCTTACCATTGTTTTATATATCGCTCCCTTAAGCTAGGTTGGCATATTATTGACGTCACATAGCACTCCTGTTAATTTCTCCACTTCTGCCAAACTACTTTGATTCTGTTTCTGTTTATCTTGCTCTTCACACTGCCATCCGCCACTCCGTAAAATACGTCTGCATCCTCGCCCGTACATCGGTACTCAACCGAAGCTGCTGGCTGTTGTTGTTATTATTTTTATTATTATTGTTGTTATTATTATTATTATTATTATTATTATTATTATTATTATTTTATTTTTTTTATTGCCCCGAGGTATACAGGATCCCTCAGGGACTTATCTACCGCCTAATATAAAATCACAGCCTGGAACGGCCCTATTAACCATTATTATTATTTTATTATTATTATTATTATTACTATTATTTTTTTTCGCCCGAGGTAGTAAGGATCCCTCGGGCTGTAAAAGAAGATTAAAATCAGTTTATTGGTTCTCGTCTCCAACGTCGTGCCCAAAAGTGCCTCTAAATGCAACGCCATTGAACCGTTGCGTGCAAACTGACAAACGCTGGAACAGGTGCATGCTTTCTCTAGGGTCTCCCGTTGCCTCTGTCATGCGGCGGCCCAACTCCTGAAGAAATGACAGTCCTGTTCTGTTTATCAGGCCCAGTGATTCAATTGCCACGGGGATGAACTCGTGCGTAGCGGGGAGGGATGTATACTTCGTGCTTTTTCGTTCAGCAGCCTGCTCCGCCGCTCCACCCGTTACTGTCGACGTCAGATGAAGATACGACGACGCGCACGTATGGACTGCTATTATTATTATTATTATTATTATTATTATTATTATTATTATTATTATTATTATTATTATTATTATTATTATTATTATTATTATTATTATTATTTGTTATGATTATTATTATTATTATTACTGCTACAGCTATCCTTATTGCTACCGCTACCATTGCAGCTACTACCACAGCAACTACTACCTGAACCGCCACTAATGTCACTCAACTTTTTTTCACTACCACCACCAGTCTATCGCTACAACCACCACCACTACTACTACTACTAATAGTCTACTGTTATTACTATATATTTATTCAGCGCCACTATGAAATGACTAAGCGTAGCTGCAGTAATTGAGTGAAGGACTTCATGGAGATTCCTGCACGGTGCACAGTGACGTCTCTTATAATAACACAAAACAAAACCCAACCACAGGAACAGATTTCTTGCTCTGTCGGTACGCTTAAATTCTTAATTAAGATGTTAAAACTGCACCTGTTAGCATTCCAGTATCCAGCTAGACCCTCCTCAGAAATTAGAGGTATAAATATTTCCCAGTCAATATCCAATACTAAAAACACTCGAATGTACTTCCATGCCATAAATTGTCTGTCGCACGATCTCAACCAGACGAATCGCTGCTCTTTAACAAAGCGCAGGGCACCAGCTTCTTCACGAGCGTTTCGTCGTCTCAGAGTAGTTGTCCAGTATCACAAAGACTTGAAAGTACTTACACGAAAACCTCATCGTTCGGGTGGCACCTTCTATCCACAAAACGATCGTAAACGTAATAATAATTATTACAAACTCTACGAAAATCTTAGGCGCTACTCTAAAGCCAAGAGCAGAGCACCAGCTTTTTCACGAGCGCTGCGCAGCACAGTTGGGGTGTCAAGGTGTGCCGGAGGAAGATCCAAGCCTGATTTCAAGATAGGACACACAGAGGCTGCCAAGAGGGTTTTGTTTGAGATCGGAACCACTGCAAATGCGAACTATTGGTAGGGTTAAAGATAGGAATTTTTCTGCAGGATACGACGGACCTTTGAAAGATCTCAATGTTACAGACTAATTAATCACTAGAATAATTTAAAGAGATTCACCGTTCCTTTCACATTCACATCAGTTTCGGTTTGTTTCGTCCAGGACAGACGCTTTTACTGATCTTCTTCGCCAGCACTTTGGCCGTCTGCTCGTTCAACGGTTTGTCTGATCGGTAGAAATGCTGATCGGTGGGACAACTGGCCACGGCCTGCAACTCCGCCAGGTTTACTTCACCCCCGAACCCCACAGCGAACATCTCCACTGCGTTACCGGTCTTCGCCTTATCAGACGCCTCTACGGTGTCTCGGAAATTGTCTGATTTCGAGTCCGTCATGTAGATGCCGACCTTGTGACGCTGCTGCGAATCGTTGGCCTTCAGCGAGTTCGTCATCCGGTTAATGAGCTTCGAGGTGGTGCTGCGAGTGGCCAGAAGGGTCTCGTCGACAGCCCTCAACGCGTCGGCCTTCGAGGAGACGCGGTGGTGCTCAGAGCAGGCCGAACCTCGACACTTGTGGACGAACTCGAAGCTGATGAGGTTCTCGTTCTCTGCGCCCAGTTCTGAGATGATGGCACGCGAGAGGATCCAGAAGTCTTGAATGAATTCCGAATGCTTTGATTTGTGATCGAGAACGAAAGCAACGTCCGTTGGTCGTGGATTTCGACAACCTAAATGACGATGAGAACACGTGATAAAAAATATTACTACTTATAATAACTATGAGGCAAGGATGGGGAAAAGATAGAGGGCAAGGAAGAGATCAGAAGAAGATGGAGGGAACACTTCGAGGAACTGTATAACGAAGAGAATCCAACGGATGCAGCGGTCCTGGAAGAAATGCCACAGAATAATAATCAGGATGGACTATGTCACATACTCAGAGGAGAAATTGAAGAAGCGCAAAAAAACCAAAAAAAGAGGAAAGCACCGGGAGAAGACAACATCACAGCGGATATGATCAGGGAAGGAGAGGAGTGCTCAGTGGAAATGATGCACACTCTGTGCAACAGGATATATCAAGGAAAGGAATGCCCGGAGGACTGGGGAAAGGCGATCATAGTCCCCAAACACAAAAAAAGGACAAAACTGTTTGCAGCAATACAGAGGAATCAGCCTCCTAAGCGTGCCTGGGAAGGTGTACACCAGAGTCCTACAACAACGACTACGGAGGTATGTGGAGGAAATAGTAGGGGAGGAACAAGCGGGTTTCAGAAGAGGAAGAGGAACAGTGGACCAAAATATTCACGATCAAGCAACTAGCGGAGACATACTACGAAAAGAACAAAGTGATATATAACAACTTTATCGATTTCAGACAAGCTTTCGACAGCGTCTGGCAGCAGGGGCTGTGGAGAGTTATGAGGAATTATGGAATACCAGAGGAGCTAGTGGAACTAATGGAGGACCTGTATAGTAAGACGTTAAGCGCAGTGAGAGTAGACGGGGAACTAACGGAATGGTTCAGAGTACATGTTGGAGTAAGACAAGGCTGCGGTCTATCCCCATACCTATTCAACCTGATACTGGAGGCAATGATGGACATAGCGCTGGCAGATACAGAAATAAGGGTGAGAATAAATGGAGAAATAGTTAACAACCTAAGATTTGCAGATGATATAGATCTGATGGCGGAAAGCGAAAGCCAACTGCAGGAGTTAACGACCAGGGTACACGAAAGTAGTAAAAGATTCGGGCTTAGGATCAATGGAGAGAAGACAAAAACAATGACAATTGGTAAGAAAAAAGAGAAGATAACCATCACCTTGGAGGGAGAGGAGCTGGAGCAGGTGGCAGAATTTGCGTACTTGGGTAGCCTAATTACGGAAGATGCAGAGTCGACAAGGGACATAAGGAAAAGAATTGGGCTGGCATCAGCAATGTTTGGGAAGCTGAGGAGACTATGGAGATCAGGCAACATCTCAACAAGAACAAAAATCAAGCTATATGAATCACTGGTGATACCGGTCCTCATGTATGGAGCAGAGTCTTGGTGCGTAAAAAAGGAGGATGAGAGAAGACTGCTGGTGGCGGAGATGGGATGGCTACGAGGTCTACTGAATAGATCACGGAGAGAAAAGATACGGAATGAGGTGACACGAGAAGAACTAGACCAGAAGGAAACAGTAGTGGAAAGAATAAAGAAAAGAAGACTAACATGGTATGGACATGTGATCAGGATGGAGAGCGGAAGAATGCCGGCAAAAGCGCTGCACGGAGAAGTGGAGAAAACGAGGAGTAGAGGACGACCGAAGAAGAAATGGATAGACAACGTACTGGAGGACATAGAAGACAAAGGAATGGAGTTGGGAAAGGCAATAGCACTCGCAAGAGACCGGCAGAAATGGAGAAGTTTTGTTAGAGCCTCATCGTCGGCAAATACCTGACGGAGGAGAAAGAAAGAAGAAGAAGAAGAGATAATAACTATGACAACTATTATAAAATTATCATAATATAAAACGTTAGTCTATAAAGGAATCAGTCAGATAGCCGAATCGAATTAAACCAAGGCTAAACTTAGACCCCGTCTATAGCCTAATATATGACAACATTACTCTCAACATTACACAAGGGGCTCTTGTATAGCGGTATGACCGCTTTACAGCGCCATATAAATTCTCGTTATTATTACACTGAAAAGAAGCGATGTCAGAATCTATGAGACAAAAGACAAACAACATCAAAAAGTAGCCCGACCTTTTTTCGTTGGGTTGATCCTTGGGACTTTTTGATTCTTCGGTGGTTTACCCGCAAGTGGTTTATTCACATGTGGTTTACCCGCATCAGCTCCACCCGCATTTTCAACGTCCACCGGCTTTTCCCGATAATTATCCGGCGATAGGTCGAACTCTTTTTCCGATTCATACATCCCAGGACGTGCGTAGTGATACCACTTCGCTTTCCCTGTTTCATCGATCACCCAGAAACCGTCAGCTCCATCTTTTCCATCTGGAGACGCATAACCATCTCCTCTTCCTTGGTGATTATCCCCAGATTCAGGAATACCATCGACGAAGTTTCCTGGTACAGTGGTATCGTCTTCTCTACCTCTGCGAGTGTTCCATGGTTCAGGAACGTGATTGAGGTGGTTTCCAGTTGAACTGGTATCTTTATTTCTATCCTGACGGTCGTTCCAAGATCCAGGAAAACCGTTGATGGAACTTTGTGTTGGATAAGAATCTTTATCTCTCCCGCGATGAGTGTCCCAAGGGTCAGGAACAACATTGAGAGAGTTTCGAGTTGAATCGGAATCTCGGTCTCTTCCTTGACGAGTGTCACCACCGCCAGGAACAACGCCAAGGGAGTTTCTTGTTACATCGTTACCTTTATCTCTTTTTTGACCACTGTCCCAAACTCCAGGATCGACGCCGAGGGAGTTTCTTGTTACATCGTGACCTCTGGTATCTTTGTCTCTTCCCTGAAGAGTGTCACCACCTCCAGGAGCGACGCCGAGGGAGTTTCTTGTTACACCGTGACCTCTATCTCTTCCTTGACCGCTGTCCCAGACTCCAGGATCAACGCCGAGGGTGTTTCCTCTGCCATCCACACCGCTGTCCGCTATTCCATCTGGGTCAACAACGGCGTATCCTAACCAGATGCGACGATCCAAATCAACCCAGCGACCTATGAACTTGGAACCGTTGACGACCACGCCCACCAGAGATCTGCTACCATCCAACTTTTTGGACCAGAGTTTGTCACCTTCGACCGTCACCATGCTACCGTTGGTCACATCAGGTAGGATCTTATCGTCGTCGAGTTTGAAACCCTCTTTCGAAAGCTGAGTCCACCTTCCGTTCAAATCGATTTTCAGGAGCATGGGTCGCTTATGGATATCAGTCGGTTTCTGGAATTCATTTCGGGACCTTTCGTCTTCTTCTGAAGCTCTGTCCCGGCCTGAGGTTTCGATTCTAGAGTTCATTCTGGTTGGCCAATCTCCAACCCGATCTTTATTTCCAGGACCTCCATTTCCTGAATAGCCATTCGATCTTCCACCGTCACCAAGTCCAGGGATTCGAGGGTCCTTTCCAATTCTCTTATCATCTTCCGATCCACCAATCCCTCCGTGATTCGTCCTTCCATCTCCTGTTCGATCCCTATCCCCAGGAACTCCACTTCCACTCGACCTTCCATTGTCACCAATTCCAGGGAATCTATCACGAGGGTCTTTACTAGATCTTCCATCATCTTCGGATCCTCCAGGAACTCCTTGATTAGTCCTTCCATCTCCTGTCCGATCCCTATCCCCAGGAACTCCACTTCCACTCGACCTTCCATTGTCTCCAATTCCAGGGAATCTATCACGAGGGTCTTTACCAGATCTTCCATCATCTTCTGGTCCTCCATTCCCTCCTTGATTCGTCCTTCCATCTTCTGTGCGATCCCTGTCTCCAGGAACTCCACTCCCACTTGTCCTTCCATTGTCACCAATTCCAGGGAATCTATTTCGAGGGTCTTTACCAGATCTCCCATCATCTGCTGACCCTCCATTCCCTCCTTGATTAGTCCTTCCATCTCCTGTTCGATCCCTATCCCCAGGAACTCCACTTCCACTCGACCTTCCATTGTCACCAATTCCAGGGAATCTATCACGAGGGTCTTTACCAGATCTTCCATCATCTTCTGGTCCTCCAATCCCTCCTTGATTCGTCCTTCCATCTCCTGTCCGATCCCTATCTTCAGGAACTCCACTTCCATTCGACCTTCCATTGTCTCCAATTCCAAAGAATCTATCACGAGGGTCTTTACTAGATCTTCCATCATCTTCGGATCCTCCAGGAACTCCTTGATTAGTCCTTCCATCTCCTGTCCGATCCCTATCCCCAGGAACTCCACTTCCACTCGACCTTCCATTGTCTCCAATTCCAGGGAATCTATCACGAGGGTCTTTACCAGATCTTCCATCATCTTCTGGTCCTCCATTCCCTCCTTGATTCGTCCTTCCATCTTCTGTGCGATCCCTGTCTCCAGGAACTCCACTCCCACTTGTCCTTCCATTGTCACCAATTCCAGGGAACCTATTTCGAGGGTCTTTACCAGATCTCCCATCATCTGCTGACCCTCCATTCCCTCCTTGATTAGTCCTTCCATCTCCTGTTCGATCCCTATCCCCAGGAACTCCACTTCCACTCGACCTTCCATTGTCACCAATTCCAGGGAATCTATCACGAGGGTCTTTACCAGATCTTCCATCATCTTCTGGTCCTCCAATCCCTCCTTGATTCGTCCTTCCATCTCCTGTCCGATCCCTATCTTCAGGAACTCCACTTCCATTCGACCTTCCATTGTCTCCAATTCCAAAGAATCTATCACGAGGGTCTTTACCAGATCGTCCATCATCTTCTGATCCTCCAGGAACTCCTTGATTCGTCCTTCCATCTCCTGTTTGATCTTTATCCCCAGGAACTCCACTCCCACTCGACCTTCCATTGTCACCAATTCCAGGGAATCTATCACGAGGGTCTTTACCAGATCTTCCATCATCTTCTGATCCTCCAATCCCTCCTTGATTCGTCCTTCCATCTCCTGTTCGATCCCTATCCCCAGGAACTCCACTTCCACTAGACCTTCCATTGTCACCAACTCCAGGGAATCTATCACGAGGGTCCTTACCAGATCTCCCATCATCTTCTGATCCTCCAATCCCTCCTTGATTCGTCCTTCCATCTCCTGTTCGATACCTATCCACACGAACTCCACTCCCACTCAACCTTCCATTGTCTCCAATTCCAGGATATCTATCACGAGGGTCCTTACCAGATCTTCCATCATCTTTTGTTCCCCCATTCCCTCCTTGATTCGTCCTTCCATCTCCTGTCCGATCTTTATCCCCAGGAACTCCACTCCCACTCAACCTTTCATTGTCTCCAATTCCGGGGAATCTATCACGAGGGTCTTTACCAGATCTTCCATCATCTTCTGATCCTCCAATCCCTCCTTGATTCGTCCTTCCATCTCCTGTTCGATCTTTATCCCCAGGAACTCCACTCCCACTCGACCTTCCATTGTCACCATTTCCAGGGAATCTATCACGAGGGTCTTTACCAGATCTCCCATCATCTTCGGATCCTCCAATCCCTCCTTGATTCGTCCTTCCATCTCCTGTTCGATCCCTATCCCCAGGAACCCCACTTTCACTAGACCTTCCATTGTCACCAACTCCAGGGAATCTATCACGAGGGTCCTTACCAGATCTCCCATCATCTTCGGATCCTCCAATCCCTCCTTGATTCGTCCTTCCATCTCCAGTTCTATCCCTATCCCCGGGAACTCCACTTCCACTAGACCTTCCATTGTCACCAACTCCAGGGAATCTATCACGATGGTCCTTACCAGATCTTCCATCATCTTCTGATCCTCCAATCCCTCCTTGATTCGTCCTTCCATCTCCTGTCCGATCCCTATCTCCAGGAACTCCACTCCCACTTGACCTTCCATTGTCACCAACTCCAGGGAATCTATCACGATGGTCCTTACCAGATCTTCCGTCATCTTCTGATCCTCCAATCCCTCCTTGATTCGTGCTTCCATCGCCTGTCCGATCCCTATCTTCAGGAACTCCATTTCCACTCGACCTTCCATTGTCTCCAATTCCAAAGAATCTATCACGAGGGTCTTTACCAGATCGTCCATCATCTTCTGATCCTCCAGGAACTCCTTGATTTGTCCTTCCATCTCCTGTCCGATCCCTATCTCCAGGAACTCCACTTCCACTCGACCTTCCATTGTCTCCAATTCCAGGGAATCTATCACGAGGGTCTTTACCAGATCGTCCATCATCTTCTGATCCTCCAGGAACTCCGTGATTTGTCCTTCCATCTCCTGTCCGATCCCTATCTTCAGGAACTCCACTTCCATTCGACCTTCCATTGTCACCAATTCCAGAGAATCTATCACGAGGGTCTTTACCAGATCTTCCGTCATCTTCTGATCCTCCAATCCCTCCTTGATTCGTGCTTCCATCTCCTTTCCGATCCCTATCTTCAGGAACTCCATTTCCACTCGACCTTCCATTGTCTCCAATTCCAAAGAATCTATCACGAGGGTCTTTACCAGATCGTCCATCATCTTCTGATCCTCCAGGAACTCCTTGATTTGTCCTTCCATCTCCTGTCCGATCCCTATCTCCAGGAACTCCACTTCCACTCGACCTTCCATTGTCTCCAATTCCAGGGAATCTATCACGAGGGTCTTTACCAGATCGTCCATCATCTTCTGATCCTCCAGGAACTCCGTGATTTGTCCTTCCATCTCCTGTCCGATCCCTATCTTCAGGAACTCCACTTCCATTCGACCTTCCATTGTCACCAATTCCAGAGAATCTATCACGAGGGTCTTTACCAGATCTTCCGTCATCTTCTGATCCTCCAATCCCTCCTTGATTCGTCCTTCCATCTCCTGTCCGATCCCTATCTCCAGGAACTCCACTCCCACTCGACCTTCCATTGTCACCAATTCCAGGGAATCTATCTCGAGGGTCCTTACCAGATCTTCCATCATCTTCCGACCCTCCAATCCCTCCTTGATTCGTCCTTTCATCTCCTGTCCGATCCCTATTCCCAGGAACTCCACTTCCACTCGACCTTCCATTGTCTACAATTCCAGGGAATCTATCACGAGGGTCTTTACCAGATCTTCCGTCATCTTCTGATCCTCCAGGAACTTTTTGATTTGTCCTTCCACCTCCTGTCCGATCCCTATCCCCAAGAACTCCAATCCCACTCGACCTTCCATTATCTCCAATTCCAGGGAGTTTATCTCGAGGGTCTTTTCCATTTCTCTCGTCATCTTCTGGTCCTCCAATTCCTCCTTGATTCGTCTTTCTTGTTGTTGGCGTTGTCGTTGGTCTGGTTCCAGTTGCAACTGTAGTTGGATTTTTAACTGACGTGTCAATCGTCATTGTTCTGGAGTCAGTGGTATCGTAGGCGGTCCTCAGCTGGGGTGGCACTGCGTTTCTATGTCCTTCCGTTGTAGTCGTAGTTGTAGTAGAATGTATTGTTCTAGCTCGTGTCGTCGTTCTTCGCGTTGTTGGAGTTGTCACCGTTGGCGGATTTGTGGCTGAAAATTTAATTGTCGTTGCTGTGATAGACAACATGGTCATTAATGAAGACAGGGCATTTAAAATTATTGTTAGAAGCATGCAGTAAGCTAATGAATGTTATCACTGGCCTTGCTGCGTTATACAAGTTGAAAAGAATGGAATTGTATGGAATAAAATGGATTGAAATAAAATGGAATATAATGGAATAGAATGGGATAGAATGGGATAGAATGGAATAGAATGGAATAGAATGGAATAGAATGGAATAGAATGGAATAGAATGGAATAGAATGGAATAGAATGGAATAGAATGGGATAGAATGGAATGGAATAGAATAGAATGGAATAGAATGGAATAGAATGGAATCGTATGGAATACAATGGACTGGAATAGAATGTAATAGAATGGAATAGAATGAATATAATAGATTGAAGTGGAAAAGAATAGAATGGAATAGAATTGAACAGGATGGAACAAGTGCAGCTTAGATTTTGCACAATCATACGTATATTAAAGAGAGTGTTATGAACTTCATCTGGCATTTCTCATTTATTCTACATTGTATTTCATTTCGTACTATTCCATTGTTCTGAATTACATCCCATGCAGTTGATGCCATTTGATGCCAATCTAGTTTGATCCATTCCGTTGT
Source organism: Lumbricus rubellus (assembly GCA_945859605.1). Classification (NCBI taxonomy): domain Eukaryota; kingdom Metazoa; phylum Annelida; class Clitellata; order Crassiclitellata; family Lumbricidae; genus Lumbricus; species Lumbricus rubellus. Next base: position 2,276,735 of record OX243818.1, read on the forward strand.
ATACACCATTTTCTTCTGTGATCTTTTCGTTTTCGTTCCACTTAATTCCATTCCGCTCAATTTCGTTTCTTCGCACCACAAAGTATCTAAATATTTACCATGCGCCTCTCGCAGCATAGACTATTTAGAGACGCCTTTCCATTTAGTCACATCCTATTCCATCCATTGCATTCTGTTCTATTACATCATGTTTGATTCCATCCAATTCTAATTCATTCTATTTTACTATATTCCCTCCCATTACAAACTCTTCCATTGCATTATATTTCATTCTAATATTTCTAATCTATACCATCTGTTTCCGAGACATCATTATTTCACCTCCTCCATTTCATTTAATTCATTTCTATTCTCCTCCATCTCGCTCCATTAAATTAAATTCCATCTATCTAATCTCTTTCCGTTCCGTTTCACTGCATTCTCTCCCATTCCATGGCATTCCATTCTAATCCATTCTGTTCCAGCCTGGCAGTGACAGTGTCATCCCAGTTGCTGACGTATAAGCACTGACCTGCACACGCCTTGATGGCCAGTAGCTTCTGGATGCGCTCCAATCCGCTTTTGCTGTCGCCCACAATCGTGTAGTCCTCCTTCGGATCACTAGCGATGGCTGTCAGCTCTCTGAGGTCTCTGTTCGTTCCAACACCGACGGCAAACAGATGAATTCCCTGCTCCCTGATCAGCTCCGCCTCCAGCTTCGTCTGCTCCGGATCATCCGACTGTCCATCAGTGACGACAATCCCGATCCGGGTTGCGTTGAACCGGTTCTGGGACACCGGAAACTGGAAGCCGACATCGCGAAGGAAGCGAAGCGCTTCCGCCGTGTGAGTTCCGTATCCGCCGATGTGACGGATGCGTGAGACGGCTCTCTGAACGTTCGACTTCTTGCCGTATTGACCGAGGTGGAAGTGCAGCCTCGGGAGGTCGGCGTACGTGACGAGGCCGACCTGGATGTGCCCGGAGTCGATGGGAAAGAGAGTGATGACGTCCTTGACGAATTTAAGCTGCTTCCGGAAGTCTCGAACCCAGATGCTGTTCGATGTGTCCAGAACGAAGACGACGTCTGCGGGGTTTGCGCTGCACCCTGCGTTTGAAACGACAAGAATAGTTTAACGGTATTATAGTAGTGATATATTTATGTGGCGCATTTTGTTTGTGTTGGTAACTCACCATTAATTTCGTTGGACTGGACTCAGTGAGACATGCACCTAGACCTGATGGGAATTGGGTGGATTGAAGTATGACTGGACAGGAGTGTGTTGAAATAGACTAAGTTAAGCTGCACTTGATTAGACTGAACTATACTGGCGAGAATGGATTGGACCGGACTGGAGTTGAATCGACTGTACTTTACTGGACTAGACTGGACTGGAAAAGACTGGATTGAACTGAACTAGACTTAGCTAGACTAGACTGGAGTGGACGGGACTGGACTATACTGGACTGAACTGCATTTGACTAAATGGGGCGGATACGGACCAAAGTCTAGAAATGGAACGGTATGGACTGTTACAGAGTGAACTAGAGTCACATCAACTGTATGCACAGAATCTTTAAAAAGCCAACTGTCTTTGTAGCAACATGACATCGTTAACATTGTGATACCAAGACTGAACTGGCCTGGTCAGGACCGGACAGGACGGGACAAAACAGAACTGGAGAGTGAACTGCACTCGACCAGGTTGGACTGGATTAGACCTGACTGCACTTGACGAGACTGCACTGGACAGAGATGAACTAGATTAGACTGTACCGAACTCGACTGGAGTGGTCTGAAATAGAATGCGCTGGTCCTGAATGAATCCAATAAGTTCAGTTCAGATTCGATCAGAACAAAATTTAATCAGATCGAATCAGATTAGTAGCCTTAGGTCCTTAGCCTATGCGAAGTGCACGACATATAATAATATAAAACATAATTAATAATTATAGACTTTAGACAAGTCATTTGTACAATGAGATCATTATAATAGTCTAAACTCACCAACCAGTGGCGATCCTGGCGCCAAGTTATCACCATCCGTCGTCGCTAGCTGCAAAAAATCAAAAACAAATAAGACAACAACAATCACCAAAAAAAGTAAACTCTGCAACTGAAATCGCAAATTTATATAGCGCCACTTCAGAACAGTTACTAGTGCCAGGTATTCATTTGACTCGATCGAGACATAATATTGATGAGGCTGAGTGATGCCCCTCCCATGTCCCAAGCGGCTCAGGGTCAAGACGATTCCCACCGAAGATACACCTTCAACACTCTTGCATGTACCCCAACTAAACAGAGTTACACTTCATTACAGTAAATGCTTATGCCTCAAATCTCGTGGTGGTGACGACGACGACAATGATGAAGATGATGATGATGATGATGATGATGATGATGATGATGATGATGATGATGATGATGATGATGATGATGATGATGATGATGATGATGATGATGATGATGATGATGATGACGACGACGACGATGATGATGACGATGATGAAGAACGTGATGAAGATGATGATGATGATGATGAGAAGGAGGAGGAGGAGGAGGAGGAGGAGGAGGAGAAGGAGGAGGAGGAGGACGATGACGATGGCGATGACGATGATGATTGTGATGATAACGACGACGACGGCCAATGTTATCTGATCTTTTCCAGCCTCTTGGCAAATTGGTTCACTTCCACTATCGTTGTTTTACACGACTTCAAACACCGTCCAATGACGTCACGGAAAAACAACTTCCCACTGCCGCACCCCACGCGATTCAGCCACAGCTGTTTATTCACGGCGCCAGGATTAATTGCGAATGGCGAGAATCTTCGACCCACCTACACTCAGTGCAGTCCACGCTCGCGGCCCCTCCCATGATGAACAGGAAAATCACATCGGGTGCGATAACGTTTGGGTGGTTTCAACGCCCAACAGTGACGAACTGACGGAGTAATGGAGTTGATTGGTTGATCATGACGTGGATGTAACGTTATAACTCTCGTTTGTATGCATGTATGTTGCCAATGTTGGACAGTATGGCATCTCTGTATTTGTCTCTCTCTCAGACTCTCTGTCCATCTATCTGTATGTCTCTGTGTCTCTCTTTGTCTATCTGTTTGTCTGTTTGTCTATCTGTCTGTCTTTGTGCGATACCGTTTTGGTGGTTTCTGTCTGTCTGTCTGTCTGTCTGTCTGTCTGTCTGTCTGTCTGTCTGTCTGTCTGTCTGTCTGTCTGTCTGTCTGTCTGTCTGTCTGTCTGTCTGTCTGTCTGTCTGTCTGTCTGTCTGTCTGTATCTCTCTCTCTCTCTCGCAAATCAGTCTGTCTATCTATCTATATCCATCTCTCCATATAAAGATCCATTTCTATTCCACTTAAGCCACTGTCTTAAAGGTTTTATCCAATCGACTTCGCCGTCTGTCAATTGAGTTTTCGCGCACTTGGCCAGTTGCCCACCGCACCTCGACCCAGCGGGAAGGGCACCTGTCAGTGGAATTCATAAACACGTCTGGCAGATGGCCAAGAATTGAAACCTACGCCACTAGGGTGGTCACAATTCCACAGTGCCACAAATTCCATCCACACTTCATAGAAAACGCCCCAGTCCACTTGAGGGAGGGGGTTGCTACTGTTGATTCTCCCCATCATTCTAGGGAACCGTATTGTCTTCGAAGGTTTTGTTTTGGGAGTATCCGAAAATGAACCCGTCCAAGATATCAGTCAGCTTCCAACCTCGGCCTTCCTTAAAGCGATGAACACATTACATAAACAAGCAAGCCTACACGATATTATACCCAGCCTACGTGCGTACGAACATGAGTGCTTGCTTACATACATACATACATACATACATACATACATACATACATACATACATACATACATACATACATACATACATACGTACGTACGTACGTACGTACGTACGTACGTACGTACGTGCAATCGTGCATGCATGCATACACACACATATTATTGAGAAAATCAAATCACCTCTTTCTGTCTGTCTGTCTGTCTGTCTCTCGGTCTGTCTGTCTGCCCATCTGTCGGCCTGCCTGTCTGTTAGTCTGTCTAATAACTTCAACGATCATTTTGCCGTCAATTAACAAAAACATTGACGTCGATCTCGTGAATATTTGCTGAGCAGCTTTAAAAATCGGTCTTGATGGAACGACTGATCTGCGTGCGCGAAATAAAAACTCGAACAATAAAACTCGGTTGGTGAGATGGAATGTAGACTAGGCTATATTGGAATCCTGCGCTTGACCTATCTCTCAAGATCATTTCAATGCATGCTTCCAATCTTTCTTTAGGGGCCTATATTATTTCAAACTCACAAGCCGCAGTAATAAAATAATAATTTGAATTCGTAGGCTGATCGCTTGATCACAAATTGCTACAAGAGTCGAATTTAACTGTTTGGCAGCCATACAAGGCGTCCAACTTAACCCCACTGTTGATTTAGCATCGGATCGACTCGAGGCCTGACTGACTGATTGACCGACCTACCAATCAACTAACCGACTACCGGACTGACGAGTGACAACCCGTCCGCCAGAGACCGACTAGAGGAATGACTGGTCGACTGGCTAGCTAACTGACCGACTGACTGACTGACTGACTGACTGACTGACTGGCCGATTGGCCGATAGACCGACTAATTGATCTGTCGATCTGTAGATGAGTATTTCCATCACTTGGTTAGCCATAGCCATAGGCTGTAAGGCCTACGTTAATGCCAGAAGATTCAATCGAGATAGCAAAAGTTCTACTTCCAAAATCGTGAAAATTGTGCTCGCAAAATTAAAAGCTGAAAGGAAGTTGTCTATAATTTGAGTAGCCTATATTCACACAGATGTAGGCATACATGGTATGATCAAGAAATGGATTGTGGACATGGTGTCATCACTCATCAGGCCTCTCTGCAAGCCACCACCAACGATAGTGCTGGTCTTGATGGACTCACCATCGTTTTTTGCTCACGATACACAGTGGTTAAAGTGGTTCGGGTGAGCAGTGGGAACGTCAACAGTACTGTGAGCAGTGGGAACGCTGGTGAAGTTTTATTGAGAACCCCCATGTTTTTAGGATTCCATTTAGGCCTATGGTGAGTAGTGGGAACGCAAGCAGAGAAATTCAAGAGCAGTGGGAACGCCGTTCCACGCGTCCCCACACACTTTAAACCCTGCCCATACCACAGTATTCGTCCCACACAGACTTTTAATACTCGACATAATTATCCTAAAAACTTTTGCGACAATGAATAATTATTTATTATCAAGCAGGTCTGAATAATTATTATAGGCTACTAACCACGTCGCTGGTAACAAAAACTACCATTTCCAACAGCGCAACTCCTTTGAACAGAAGTGAGAAGAAATAGTTCCTGGAATACATCATTATCGTTGTAAATAAATATTCGTTGTTACATAGTCGTATGATCAGTTAAGCTTGATCCAAACCATAAATCTTTTCGATACTGGCAGAGGTTAAAGTGAACGGCTTGTGCCATCGTGTAAGATGGTCTTCAGCATACAACGGTTGTAGCTTCCTATCAGCTTTCTGTTATATATAAGTCATTGGTGCACTCGTTCCGATGCATGCCGTATATACTACACTGTGTCCGGAAAAAAGGGACCCATTTTGTAAATATGAAAATAAATAGTAAATATTCATCGATTTTCACAATTCAAACACCATTTTAATCCTGACATATTTGTCTAACATGGGTGAAAATATAAAAGTTACAGTCCAACAACTGACGTCATAATGACGTCATTTGCACAAAAGTCAAATTTAAAAGACAAATCCGCAAAATCACCCAAAATTTCAATAATTTATGATTTAATTTATCAATATTAAATGTAGGTTCATTTTTATTTTTATATCTGAATTATGTCCGACTGCAATTTCTGGTCAAAGTGTACACCTTTGGCCTCAACGTAAGCTTCAAAACGGTCGCGCTAATAGCCAATAGCAACATTTATAACCAGCTTATCAAAATCCTTCCAGGCATTAACAATTCGCGCACGGAGTTCTTCAATGTCTCTTATTCTTGTGTTGTACACCTTCTCCTCCATCAGTCTCCAGATCTTATTATCAGCGGGATTTAATCGGGCGGCCGTTTAGCGGCCAAAGAATAACAGGAGTGAAATCCGAGTCTCCTTAGTCAACAGTTCAACATATTGACAAACTCAGTGAGCTGAAGCACCATTTTGTTGAAATGTGTAGGCTATTGTTCCGAACATTCTCGGATATCAGGCATCAATTTTATATGGAGCAGACAATCCCTGTAATAAGCTGCATTAACTTTCACTCTTGGTTCCATTAAATGGACTTACATTTTACCAAGAGCCAATATACCAACCGAAACCATGCATTACTGGCCGTCTAAATAAACTTTAAAGCAAATGACGTCATTATGACGTCATGGTTGAGAATAAAACTTTTATTTTACCAATATTAGACAAATATGTCAGGATTAAAATGGTGTTTGAATTGTAAAAATCGATGAATATTTACTATTTATTTTCATATTTACAAAATGGGTCCCTTTTCCGGACACAGTGTATATAGCCTATATGCCGGTACATATTTAAGCACACCCATCGCCAACGTGTCGCTGTTATATAACATTTGGATGTATAATATTTATCCTGGGAATGGTGCATTTTTGTTTCTATTGCGCCTGCAAAGCAGGCCTTTGGCGAGAAGCTTTGAACTGATGAAAAATAATTATTATCGTTAAATGTTGACCTTGTGGGGCGTAGACCTAAATATATTGTCCAAAATGGCGGTTTCTTCCTAGCCTTGTGGCGATGAGAGACAAAAGTTTCATGATCTTCATTGCATTTATTTAGGCTATGCATTATTTTATTTTTAAAGAATTCGGCGATTTCCATTAACTAGGTTCAGAGATACATGTAGACTACTAATTCATCAAACTGAGTTATCTAAGAAGAACGCCCGTTCGCGTTTCATAATAATTATGACCAATTCCAGTTTGTTTTGATTTTCGTTATATTTTCCCGGATGTTAGTTCTGCCTTCATGTCAAGGTGGGTAGGCCCAATAGTTTTTAAACTTAACTCCAAAGGAAAATAGGGCCTACGTGCTGCTTCAAAGCTCTTTAAAAATGATAGGCCTAATGCAGGCGCCAGACAAAAGATAAATATTCGCCAAAAAGATTCTTTAGGCTAGTTCAAAGCAGAAAGAATTAAGACCACCATTTAGGAGGCGCACGGCCTTCACAACACCGCATCTTTACTTCCCATGACGTTGTGTGGTCGGTTAATGGCTGCACAACCTAGAATACCGCTAACCGTGCTATGACGCAATCATAAAACACGTAACGAATGACGTTTTGTTTCAATTTTCAAAGTAAAATTTCGAAATTGTTGATTTAGAAATTAAAACTTCCATGAGAGCTTTTTAGATTTATTAAAATGGTAATTATATTTCCTAAAGCTAGCATCTGCCTGTGCTTTTATGAGAATTTAACGCATTTGTTTCGTTTTTTCTTCAGGTATCTTGCGTTTTTACAATGTAATGTAGAATAATATTATCTGAATGTGACATTAATGGCTACAATAATATTTAAGCTTATATCTGTTGTTACCCAATCAAAATACTTTATATTATTATAGGCCCAAATTCTAAAATGTCATTCTTGTCACAAAGATTGTTTATTTTTTCTGGCTTAATTATTATCTTTGTAGCCTTCGACAATTAAAGAAGCCTTGACCAAATGGGTAAGAATTTCCAACTATTTCTTGACATTTGCGAATTTTTAATTTAAGTGTACAGGAAAAATATTCGGAATTATGTATGAAATGCACTGCATGAAATTAGGGCATATGGTACAATGCTTGATGAAAATTTGAGAGTGACATTTTAAGCTTAAGCTAGTGAATACAATAGCTATCAAATGCTTAGGACTTCTGAACTTTGGAAGGTGGGCAAGATAAAGTATGCATGCGGAAGCAATGCATCACATTGTTGGCATTTTGTTTTGCATTGCAATATATTGTCTTGCATTGCATTATATTGTATTGTACTGTATTGTATGGCATGTTATTGTGTTGCAATGCATTGTGTTGTATGGCATTGTATTGTATTGTACGGATTTTATTGTATGGCATTGTAATGTATAGGCAAGTATAGTGCAGAATTTTAGTACATTGTATCCCATTGCATTATATTGTATTGTGTGACTGTGTAGTACATTGATCTGCATTGTTCTTTATGGTATTGCTGTTTGTATTGTCTTTGATGGCAGGAGGAGAAGAATGGCCAGAAGGCACCAGATGCTGTTCGCGTTGACCTCTACGGTCAAATTCCTCCGATTGAAAAGATGGACGCCGCTCTCTCCACTCTCAGCAAATGCGAGCAAGTTGCTACACTACTACAGAGATAAATATAGTAACTTAAAACGCAAAGCCTACTATCCTCTAAGGCCGCTACAGAGCCATAGTAGGTAAGTAAGTAAGTAAGTAAGTAAGTAAGTAAGTAAGTAAGTAGGTAAGCAAGCAAGTAAGTATAAGTAAGTAAGTAAGTATGTAGTTATCTAATTTAATTCTCTGTTTCAGACCACATTCTTAGTTGCAAACGGCATTATACATGAGCTGTACATTCAAAGATATGAATAATCAGAATATAGCATATGAATTTTTTTTAAACGGTCTTGGCATTCGATAGTCAATCGTCATCCTGGAGAGAACAAGCGATGGAAGAGCACATTTTCACTGGGGTTACTTGGCTTAGCATAAAACCTATTAGCTTCTAAGGCGATTGTTTCAATTTAATTTACTATGACTTCGAATGCTGCTGCAGCTATGGTATGCTACACAAAGCCTACTAATTATTGTGGGATATTAGTAGCTTCTAGGGCTCTTAAGGAGATATTGTAATGTAAACAGTGCCTTAATTCTAATCACAGAGGGATATCAGAAGCTGCAATATACAGTAACTGATGCAGAGCTTTTTTGATTAGGCCTAAAAATGGATTTCGTAGTAGTCACTAACTTAAGTTCTGTTAATATTATGGTTGCCCCTATATGCTCGACAGTGTAATGGTTAGCATCTGGGCTGTGAGTCAAGAGACCGAGGTTCAAATCCTCAGCAAAGCAGGAATTTGTTTCAAGATTTCTGTGGGACCTGCCACTCCTAGCCAACTCGGCAATAATGAGTAGGTTGTCTGTGGGAAGGTGTAACGGAAAGGGAGAGGATTGGCCAACGGCTGTTGAATGCTGCTGCAAAGCAGATGAAGTCAATATCACTTAATGCCCACAGCTATCTCACTCAGAGCCACTTTTGTGGACTGCTCTTCTGTGAAGAGGTTTTGTAAATCTGGTACATCAGCATTACGTGTAGAAAGATTTGATTGAAGTAATTATGTAAAAAAGATTATTGTTGCTACTACTACAGCTACTACAACTACTACTCTTGCTGCTGCTGCCGATGCTACTACTACTACTACTACTACTATTACTACTACTACAACTATTGATAATAATAATAATTTTCATTATTATTATGAACATTTTCGTATGTTCGAAATTAATAGGATGGCCGACTTGATCTGAGGAAATTGTTAGATTAGATTAGATTGGATGTGATTAGATTTGATTGATTAGACTTAATGTTGCTGGTTGTTTTGATTAGATGGGTTTCTTTTAAATTGGCAGGCGCCTGTCCTTGTCAACAAACTGCATTGAAAAGATAACGAATCTTCATGGACTGAGTGAGTTCTCTCTTGTCTTTACGTATTCATCAATTGGTCTGTAGAATAGTCTTTAATATTCTAACCGAGGTATTTATGATCTCTCAGTTGTTCCAAACTGTATCTGGAGATGGGAATGGTGTTACTCTGTAACGTCTTCTCCCGTGTCAAGATTTAATTGGGTAAAGGTTACTCTGAAGGTAATCGCATTAAAGCATATAATAATATTATTGTTATTATTATTTTTTATGTTATTATTATTTTATGTTATTATTATTTTATGTTATTATTGTAATTTTATTTTATATAATTATTATATTTTTGCCCGAGGTGCCTCAGATCCCTCAGGATTTAAAAAACTTATCCAAAGTCATCAAGTTTCATGCTAGGATGCACTCTTATTATATTATTATTATTAATAATAATTATTATTCTCATTCTTAATACTAATGTTAATGTTATTTATACTATTACTATTATTGTTACTACTTTTGCTTGTACTACTATTACTATTTATTGCTGTTATTGTTATTATCATCACTATTTGTTAATATGTTTTTATCGTAAACTCCATATTTCTAAAGTACAGGGCATCACCTTATTCATGAGCACAGCTTTGTCTGAGATGGGTTGTCCAGAGATGGATGTTTTGTATTAAATTGTTATTATTAAATTTTGCAAATGTTGATTACTTTTGATGTAAAACAACCGCTTAACTAGTTTCTTCTTGGCTGGATGTCTAATTGGCTGACTGATTGGCTCATTTGCTGACTTGCTGAGTAATTGACTAACTGCTTGATTGACTGATTGGCTGGCTGATTGGTGGACTGACAATCGATTGACTAACTGATTGTTTTATTTTGTCCATTGTTGTTTTGTTTTCTGCGACAGAAAACTTACGAATACTGTCCCTTGGCCGAAACAACATCAAGAGTTTGGCTGGCGTTGTAAGTAGAAGTTCTAGTCTGGTTATGGCGCCATATTATTATTTAGATGTTCTTCATGGTTGGACTAATTAGCTGTAACTGTGATTGACTTCATTCTGTTCTATAGTTGACTACGTAAGCAGTTCTATGTTGAACCTCTTCATTGTTTTGTGGTGAACTTATTGTTCAGTGATTGACCTCAGACCTTGTTAGTGTGTCATTTCATTGGTTGACCTCATTACTCATTCTAACATTTCATTGGTTGACCTCATTAGAATATCATTTTATTTGTAATTTTTATATGGTGAACTCAGTAGCCGTTTCATGAATGGTTGGTACCATTCACGTCTACATAGATGCTGAAGGGCAGTGTAAACTCTACATGGATGCTTAAAGCTGTGTAAAAATTTTAAGATACAGATCTTAGATTGGAAAAGTGTGGTTGAACAATGGGTGGCTGTTTGTAGGAAGCTGTTAGCGACACTTTGGAGCAACTGTGGATGTCGTACAACAATGTCGAGAAGATGAAGGGCATTAATCTCCTCAAGAAACTCAAGGTTGTATCCACTGATATAGCCCTTGTTCATAGCCTGCATTGCTTTGTACTGAGAGGATAGTTTGGCGTTTCCTCCTTGGTTTGACGCTTCGACCCCTGCCTGTCTCAGGCAGTTTTGCCACTCCACAGCGATATCCAGGCCTGCTGTTCACTTCATGCCTCTGCAGAGGGAGGACTTCTTGTCCCTATGCACGTACTTTTATTAGGCAGTGACAGGCTTTCTGTTGCTGGCGCTGTGATTTGGAATGGGCTATATCCAATTATCTATGCAAGCGCCTGCTGCAAAGAGTCCCTCTGAGATGTTCTATCGTAATTTTAGAACTTCTCTTTTTTGCCGAGTTTGGGTCTGGAGCGCTCCTGAGTAGTTTCCCTGAAGGGTGTTATGTAAATCCTTCTTAATGAATAAATGGATGAATAATGAGACAGAGGTGAATGTATCACCACTTTCAAAATTGGTGGCTGATATATTGGGAAATGACAGCATTGTTTTGGTTTGATGGAAATTCAGGCAATAACAATTAATGGATATTTATTCTGGGTTATTACAACATTGTGAGGAAGCTTATCCTGATGTGTTTTTATCTTTATCATCAACCTTTAATGTAAGGGAAATTATTGAGGTAAGTTAAAAGAAAATGAATGTAAGGTAATGGAGGTAAAAGGAATGGAAGATAAAGTGACTGAAAGTAAGGGGAAAAGAAGATGAGGTGAGGTACGTGGAAGGGCTGGTAAAGAGCATGGAAGAGAGATAGGTGATGTAAGGAGAAAATGTAAGAGAAGGTAAGACTAAAGGAAGTGCAGGAGGGAAGGGTATAATTATAATTTTTCCTTCACGATTTACATTTGGATATGCAGTATTGCTCGCTTTACTGGCGGCTTTTTTCTCAGATGGCTGTCAGGATCATTTTATTATTATTATTTTACTATTGTTATAATTATATTATTTAATTGAGTTTGTTCTGCTGTTTCAGATCCTCTACTTCTCCTACAACATTGTCAAGGAATGGGGAGAATTCGTAAAACTTGTTAGTTCATTTCAATGATCATTCTGATTTTTACAATTTACTTTATTCCGTAATGACCTTAAATTGTATTATAAACTATCTGTTTCTTTGTTCGTCATGTTTGTTATGAAGTAATTTATGGATCAGATATTAATTTTATGCATAAATGTGTTTGCAAGTAACCCTGTCCTCTTAGAATATATTATGGTCTTTTTATTTGATGTTGATACTGATGCTGATGAAAATGATGATGAAAATTATGATTAATTAATTTGACAGTAACAGTATTGACGAAGAGACGATGGTGATTATGAATTTATGATCATGAATGATATTACTAATAGGCGTAACAATGATGAAAATAATTTTTAAAATAATAATAAGATGAACAATAACTTATAATAATTATTGTGAATTATGGGTTCTGTTGTATTATTATAACATTTAACAAAATGCCAGTTAGGTTAATTAATACATCACAAAGTCTGTGGTCTTTTTACAAAGAACCTTGCAACTTTGCTATGTAACAGATTGGGAAGACAGGAACGTTAAATATGGGCTGACATTGCTGTCAAATATTTTGATTTTTATTGTATTTGAGCATTTGCAAAGTGCCTCTACTAGAGTGAACCGTTCAGAAGCGCTCCAAATGTGCAAGGACTCCGCGAGAAGAAGCCGGTTTAAGAAGAAAGGAGGGAGATGCCAGACAAAATTGTAGTGTGAACACACACCTTGTCACCTTGTGCTGTCAGTTCGTTGAACTCTAGCGATCGTCATGGCGAGCCTTCTCCATTGCTTTCTTTCTTATGTCGCTTCTCTTAGTTGTTACAGATTCATTCCTGTTGTTTCTTGAACATCGTCCAACCACCTTTTCCGTGGTCGCCTTTGTTTTCTCCTTCCCTCACCGCATGCCAGCATCATATCTTTCTCCAAACCATTTGAACGCATAAATGGCCAAAGAAAACCAACTTTCTTCTTAGCACTGTTGGTTGTAACGACTCATCCATATCGATACCAATTTCTGTGCGCACCCACTCATTTGTTCTTTTTTCTTTCCAAGATATTCTCTGCATCTTCCTCCAAATCCACATCTCACATGCGTTAATCTTTTTTTTTCATTATCTTGGTCATTGTCCATGTCTCACAACCAGAAGTATAAAACTGCATTCCAAAGACAAGGACCAAATATTATTGAGGCAAGTGATTGAGACTGAGCCATATCAGTTCTAGAGCGAAGAACCAGGAGGTCAAGTGTGTTGGATAAACGAAGTGGACGTTAGTGGCATGTTATAGGGCGATTTATGTAACTATGATGTTAGGCCTATTATTATAATTAAGGTATCCTTTTCCTTTGTAGAATGAGTTGCCGCAGTTGGAGGAGTTGGTGTTCGTTGGCAATCCTATTCACGAGAAGCATGTTGCTGATGGTGACTGGGTTCCTCTCGTTTCGAACAAGCTCAAGACCCTCAAGAAGCTCGACGGTGGGTAACGGTATCCGTAATAATTGGAATTTTTATGGTGCCACTTTAAGAGAGAATCGTAAGAGTATCCGTGGAATTTCTGCAGTGCTTGAAAAGTGAAGTTGTGGGAACCAGACAACTTAGAAAACAAAAACGATAAGCAAGGGGTGAAATTGATTCCTGATCAATGTCTTATAGCCTAAAAGGGTCGGGCAGGCAGATAGACAACTAAGGTGGTGCTTAGAGTAAAAACAGTGAGGAGAAGATGAATCTTGAATATACCATCAGAGGTTCTCCCTACCTAGATACTGTTTAAGGACCATGAGCATGTCCTTCAATCGGATGCGTGTATTGACCTTTTGCGAAATGGGCAATAAATGAAGGCGAATATATTATTGTTCTATCACAGTCAGACTGAGTCAGTACACGGGGACCTTAAGTAGCGTGACCCCTTCAGACAGACAGCGGTGGTGAAAGATCTCACTCGATAAATTCATTAAAACAATTAGCAAGTAGGAGGCCATTTGGGCACTTTATAAGAGCATGTCGTTATAGAAAAACAAACGTTTACATTTATGTTTTTCTGTGAGAACTTTATCATTTACCATTTTACTTACCCTTCAAGTTTCATATTATAGCTTAGATTAGATACGAGACTGTCGCTTAATGCAGCCTACTATATGCATTTGATGGAGTCTTATAACGAATATTCTTACTTAATTGTTCTGTTCCTGCTTCATCTCGTGGGTCTTGCAAACTGAGGCACTTTTTTGAACGCCTCACCCTACTAGAGGCACTTTAATTATAAATGCTTCAATACAATACAGTATAATACAATGTTCTGTTAGTTTGACAATTAAAAATGCAATCCATGTATGCAGATATGCATGTCTAACCGGTTTTTGTCGTTTTGTTTATAATAAACAGGATTTCCGATTATTCGTGAATCTGAAGCCGAATGACAGATCTGACAAACGCACTTCTCTCACTGAATCTGTTTACAGATATAAAATGACCAAACACACACGCACACCTACACATAAACACAAGCACATGTACGCCCACAAACAAACTTACACACAAACACCCAGCAATGCATCTATGTATAGCATGAAAATAAGCACGCACACACTTTGTTATATGCACCATGTACAGATACATAATGTGTTTGAATGACTGGTTTAAAATAACTTGTTATAATGTTGAGTGTGTTAGAAATGGCCTGTTGTTAAAGACTTGTGACTGTTTTGTGGTGGTAAATTACGTTTCTAATGGTTCTTGTTATTGAAATGCTGGACGCAAATTGTTTCAAATTTGGATGATTGCGGTAACTTTGACCAATAATTTATACACCATTTAGAGTTTAATTTGTAAAATATATATTCCTGTTTTAAAACATGTTAAATAGTTTGAAATTTTCAAGACTATTTCTGGATTGTACTAAGTTAAATTAACTGATTCATTCAGATTAATTTATCTTCATTGAGTAAACTTAATTCAGATTTATGTTTCCGTGTAATTAATTATAATTTATTCTGTTTAATTACTTCAACTTTAATTAATTGATTAGACTGAAGAAACTGAGGCCGGTGTCACGAAATAAAGTCTACCCCGATACAAAGTCTCCTTCCGAAACAGTCTCCCCTGGCTGAAACTCTGTATTTATAGGAAATTTTATATATATTTTCTTGCAAAATAATTTAGCAACCTGAACTAACCGTCAAACCTGTTCATCTCTAAAACTTAATGTGATGCAACTGTAGCCCATTTCACTCTAAACGGGGGAGACTTTATTTCGTGGACGGCGTAAATATTCTCTCCCCCACGGAGACTTTATTTCAGAATATACTCTATGGGGCGAATTTATTCTTGGACAGATCCGCAGGAGAGAATCTGTTTCGAAATAGAGTCTCCGGGGGGAGGCTTTTAGGGGGGACTTTGTCACCGACACCGGCCCTTGTCTTTGCTCCCTTCCCTCTTCAGTAGCGAAGTATAACTTTCGAGCGAGACTATATAATTTTACGACGTCAAATAAATGTCATATAAATTCTCATTGCCCAATATAAATCATCGCAAATTTAGGCCTATATAGCGTTTTCTTTCAAGCACATCTACAAGCACACTGTACCTTTGCGTTGTGACTGTCTCCTCCACAATGCCCTGAACATTGAACAATAAATTGTCAAAGTTGCGCCTTTGTCAGCACTTCAAATAAACAAAATTCAGACGAGGGCCTCTGATGTCTCAAAATGTTGTCTTGAATAAAAAAAGGTGTCTTGAAATAAAAATAACCACGACCTCTCATAGGCCTACGTAACGCACCGGTGTGGGTTCACTCAAGACCCTCAGGTGACACTACAGAGCTGTTAAAATGCAGCTTTAAAATCCAGAGAGTGTCATTTGAACGTAGTCGATTTAAACCTTAGAAGTCCGAGACATTGCATGTGGTTGTCTTCGACAGTATAACACTGCTTCTGTACACAAAGATGAGTAAGATATTGTATTTATCTCGTTGTTTGAGCTTTTATTAGTTACTGAAAAAAATTTTTTGTTTCTTTTTTTGGGGATCGATATTTCCTGAAATGTGGTTTGTCTGACACATTTAAAACAATCGGAAGTTAGAATAGTAGGCTATAATCTATAGAAAAATAGGTCTGAGCATATGTTCTAGCCTACACCGTGGTTAAAAAGTGAGGCGAACTGTTTTCATATAATTTATCTCCAACGCCTGATTACTAATCATTCTAAAAAAATTAATTTTTTTGAGAGAATTGAACCAAGAATATGATTCCAAAATAGCATGTCATAAACTTGAGAAATGGAAACTGGATCGTTGATTTCGGTGATGTATTTCAGCATGCATCCAGCTTCCATTTCAGCTGGAATGCTGTTTATCCAGCTTTCTTTTATCAAGCGTCCATCAATCAAACGGTTTTCACCAATCCACCTTCTATTTCACCACAAATCATGTTTAAAGCCTTCTCAGGAGATAGTCTATCGATTTCTTTAATTTTATAATTTGGGACCACCGTTCGGAGTTTTGCCTAAATTTGAACAGATAGCAAGATATGAATCTTTCAACTTCATCTGCCAAAATGTAAGTCTACGAGCAATTTTCTTTTCTGGTTATGCGACAAAGTAGCCTACTTCAAACATGAAAAAGTCTTTACTATTTTTTACATTAACTTTAAGTACTTATTGTCTGATTATTTACATAAAGATGTTTTACATGACATGATTAAAATATGGATTGTTCTGAGGCCATAATGTGGGAGAAATGAAGTGTGGTTTTTCACTTGTTAGAATTTCGACGGTTTATCTAGTTCTGTGGGCTGACACTGTTCTGTATTAAAAAATATCGTTTCAGACAAATTTCTGAATTCTGATGACAAGTGGAAGATGTTGTGACAGCAGAACCAAAAGACCAAAAATTTTAACTAGCAAGCGTCGAAACCGCAACGAGCACCACAACAGACTTGCTGAAAACTAAATTTTCGGGAGATGAAGTTGAAATATTCATAACTTTCTATCCGTTCAAATTTATGACATGATATTTTGGAATACTGTTCTTGGTTCAATTCTCTAAATACTTGGAAAATTTTAGTATGATTAATCATCAGGCATTAGAGATATAAGAAAAATGTTTGGCTTACTTTTTATTGAACCACGGTGTAAAAGCTAATCTGAAGGTGCAAGCTATGAATTTGCAGTCTAGACTCTCTGTCTTTTCTAACGTTTTTGTGTTGTCGCAAACTTATATAAAATATACAAATACTGAAAAAAATTCAATGAACACACTGAAGCAATGTTTCAAATGGTTTAGATGAGGCGACAGCCTCCAGGACAACAGACGATGTTTTCAGTTTTAAACTGCGGTTTTTGCACTTTCCATGGACGGAGACTTAGAGGGCATGGGGAACGGTCCCATGACTTCCAACTATTAGCATTTAAACATAGGCCTTTTTTTATTAAGCTGACAGCCTAAAATGCTACAATTACAATGTGGAAATTAAAAAATCTAAGCATGTTGGAGGAAGTCTTGAGCCGTGTTTATCGGCAATGAATTATGAGACATCGTATTGAGATTACAGCTTAAAAAGCTACTATTACAGTGTGCAAATTAGAAGAAAAAGTAAAGAATGGGAGGGACATTCGTTGAAGTAGGCCTACTAGACCACATCTCTGAGCACTGAAATAATGAGTAATTTTGCTAAGATGACAGCTTAAAACGCTACGGTAATAGTGCGAAAATCCCAAAAATTGAAAGCAATTGGAAGGCAACACTCAGAAATCTTAAACTGCACCAGGGCTGTTTTTAAGGAATTTTTAGAACTGCACAACTCCTTTTCTCACCCATCCTCCATGCCAAATTACTTCCAATCAGAGGACATTGGCCATTTTTTGCCAGTTTTACCTGTAAAGAAGTGCTTCTACAACTGCACAAATATATTTAGAACTACATTTGTGAACAACTGCACGTTAAAAAGCCCTGAACTGCAATGCATAACTGTCAGCATTGGGAAATGAGCAATTGCATTGATATGACAGCTTAATTAAAAGGCTACCATTACAGAATGGAAATTTTAAAAATGTAAACAATAGGGAGGGGCCATTATTTTATTAAAGCATTAAACCATGTCTATCAACCATGAAATTATGCGAAATTTCGTAAAAATGAGAGAATTTTCTCATTTTAACGAAATTTCTCATAGTTTCATGGTTGATGATCGCCGAGGCGCGAAGCGTCGAGCAGAGGAAGAGGTTTTGTCGATCGTCATTTGACCGCTCGTTTACCTGCCCCGTCCTCTATTTAGGACCAAGTTTCCGTCTATAGGCCTACAACCTTCTAACGTTTTTGTTAACGAGACTGTGCACTAAATGAATAGTAGGCCTATCTGGCCTAGGCCTAGTAATAACAATAGCAGTGTCTTCTGTCGAAAGAATAAGTGCAGCTAAGACAAAAGTTTGGAAAGTCATTGATGCCTTGTAAAAATTACAATGTTCCCAAATTAGAGCCCTTAGGTGCACCACTAAAACTAAAGGAGAAGGCCCAGCGGAGGGAAGAGTGGCGACATTGGACAGCCGAACCTGCCTAGGGGCAGAGAACCAGAAGAAGAAGGTGCACCACATCGAATGGGTTTTAATGGGCTATGAGAAATAGAGTAAGCTTATTATACATGACTGTGGTCAAGATAACTAACCTACTACGCCAGCGGGGTGGAATATCACGTAAGCCATAATTTGCAAAACGATACAAGAGTCGACTGTATCAAATACCTACGGTATAGGCTACAGCTCGGTCGAAAGCGATTTGTAAATAGATTTCATTAGGTATAACCATCAAAGGCCAGAGGAAGTTTGTCTTGCATGTTAATTTTACTTGTGACATAGACGAAAAATGAACGGATTGAAAACCACGCTGTGGTGGTTATCATGAATTTTTTTTAAACAAAATAGGAATCGCTCTATTATAGGTAGGCTAACATTATATTTGAAGCCTTGTTGAAATATTGGCACAGCTTCAGGGCCGGATTAAGCAATGTGGGGGCCCTGTTCGGAAAATTTGTGTAGGGGCCCTGTCCGGGAAAAAAATTTTTTTAGTCGGGGACAAAAATTTCGGGAAAATCATACCATTTCACAGCTTTGGACGATTTTTGGCCCCTTCCTTCGTCATGCGTCAACACAAACGGCACATAATTATCTGGAAAGGGACCGTCGCACATCATCACAAATGCGAGACCCTCTCCGTGATGTCATTTATGGACGATCCCTCATGTCCCCACTGTTGGCCTCGCTCGAATGATGCTTTAAGATCCCATTAACTATTATAGCCAACACAGCAACGTCATAATTTTACCAACACGAATAGATCTACGTAGGCTGCGACTTAGGGCCTATACAAATAAGCTTGATATAAAAACATGCGCTGAGGTACATGTAGTAGGCCTATGTTGAAACTTGAATAAAAATCCCAACCTCACTGCATGCGCTTTTCTCCAGCTCTACAGGGCGGGACAAAAAAGTAATACCTATAGATTATTTTTGGAATATCTTAGCCAGACATAGGCCTAATAGTTTTCATATCAAGCTTTTACGGGCTTAAAGGTAATTCATATCTAATTCATATCAAATTTTACCAAAAACGTCAAACAGAGCAAAGAGTTATTACATTTTTAGTGAAACCACTCTCGGTTTTTGACGATCCAAAAACATAACGCACCAAAAAAACATTTTTTTGTCACATCTCAAATAATTGCTATCAAATGAACTTAATATTGTCAGATAAATGTTATTGTTACTATTTAGAAAAAACATGTAGCGGCGTAGCTCCACGTTCTTGCAAGTTGACTATGAAGTTCCAAAAAAGAAAATTTTCAGATACAATTTTTTTTATTGAGACAGTAAAATTGAAATTTATGAGACATTAAAAGGCCAAGGCTTCAATGACAGACCAAATGTGTTTTCAGATAGGCCTGGATATAATTCCTGTGCAGAGTATTGTACCGATAAGCTAAAATCACCACTTATTTTGATGAACAGAGAGAGCCAAGAAATTACGAGTTAGGCATAAAATGATAGTTACGAGAGATGTTTCTGAAGAAAGGAGATTGGCTCAGCGTCAATATGATTGTTCTGGTGCCATTTAAAAGAACCAATATCCTCTTAATCTCCGAATTTTTACCAGATCTAGGTCTACTATCAAGTGTGGAGAGCTATGTCGGAGAAATAGCATACCACAATCTGAGGCCAAAACCAAGAGTGATAAGAGAATTGATGGCCACATTGGAATTGATATAGGAGTATTTGCGTCTGGAACACATCAACAAGGTCATCAAGAACTGTACAAATGGCTGAAAACAAGTGTGCGCATTGTTGATGGACATTAAACAACACAAGTCTTGAAGCAAAATCAAGTTTATTTGATAATTTTTTTAGATATGTCTGGATAAAATTGCTTTGGTTACTTTTTTGATGCGTTTCGTTTTTGGATTGAAAACAAAAACTGGGTGAACTCGCTAAAGTGATATTACTTTTGTTCTGTTTCAATATTTTAAAAATAAGTTTTGGCTATTGTATGAAAATTGCACTTACGAAAGCAAAACCTGACTCAAAAATACTTATGGCCAAGATATTGACAAAAATCCGTACCGTAAGCGATAACTTTTTGGCCCACCCTGTACATCTTCTAAACAAACTGAAAACCAGCGACAAAAATGGTCTCATCTTTAACCAAGTCAAGCCATGTTTGGCAACTATTAGAACTTTAAATGGTAGTGGAAACGGTGTTAGGCCCTATTCTGGTAATCTTTCTCTGCCGAAGTACACTGTGTCCGGTTAAAAAGTAGCCCCCACCAAAAAGTGTCATAACTCGGTCAAAACGTTTGGGATTTATCTGAAATTTCAAACACAGCAACAGCGGCCACATTTACACGCGATTCGAAAACCGATTAGAAATATACGTGAGTTTGTCAAATTTATAAGTGTTTGCGTTGGAGCACCGACAAATTGAACTTTCCAACATGGAAAACTTGAAAAGAAGTGACATTCAGCTAAATATGCTGTTCAAAATGTCCATCTTGTTCATGGACACACGACCGTAGATTAGACGCTACTGTTTGATGGTCCTGTCGATGATCACCTGGTTAAACAACTGCCAATCTTCAAACAGACGTGCCCTACGGTTATCGATGTCATGAATACGCATGAACAAAAAACGCGCTCCTCCAGTACATGTACTCCGGATCAAAGTCTGGACTGCTGGACGGCCACAGCTGCAGGATATGAAGCTGAGTGTCTCCCGGGATAGCTATTAACCTACTACGTCTACGATCGTATGTCCGAGAACAAGAAACACATTTTTGGCACCATAATAGCTGAATTTCACTTCCTTTCAGGTTTTCCATGTTGGAAAGTTCAATTTGTCGGTGCTCCAACGCAAACGCTCATAAATTTGACAAACTCGCGCATATTTGCAAACGACTTTGGAATCTCGTGTAAATATGGTCACTGTTGCTGTGTTTAAAATTTCAGACAAATCCCAAAAGTTTGGACCGAGCTATGACACTTTTTGTGGGGGCTACTTTTTAACCGGACACAGTGTACATTGGCCTGTCTTATGCATTAGTTGAAGATTTAGGCGACGGGTTTTTGCTATAGTTCAATGACAACCTTTGTTAAGAACCAAAAAGGACTCCCGTCTAGGCCTTCCGGTGCGGATTAAATTCTGTCTGATAGCTGGAAAGTTTCTGCTTTTTGTTGGAACTTGAATAATCATAAACCTTAAGTTAATGCAAATATAGACCTATAAATAAATGTTGCATTTTTAAGTTGGTAGGCTATTTGAAATAACATAATTTCTTACAAGTATAGGCCTAGTCATAAATATTCTAGTCTAGTAAAATCAAGACACCTAAATCAAGGTGTTAAAATATAATTATTTTTAAATCACTGCCGTACAGCGTAGGCCTATCGGTAGGCCTACTCATGTAAATCACAAATAGACCTAGGGCCTACTTCTAACATCGTAAAGGATGTTTACATAATGTCTTCGTTTGCACCTGCTATGAACACGAGTAATAACCACTTGGATACCGATGGCAATTAAATTCATCGCAGATAAATCACGCAATAGACTCTGCGGGACTCCTTTGTCAATGGACATAAAATTTAACAATCGATAGCATAAATGTTGAGTTTTAAGTTGGTATGCTACTTGAAATAGCATAAATGCTTGTACAGCCATTAATTCTGGTCTGGTAAAACACGCGCTATCGTATTAGTAGGCCCTAATCGATAAAAAATTTAGTCTAAGCGCCACTGGAAAGCCAAGCATAGGGTACCAGCTTATTTACGAGCGCTGTGTCCAATCAGAAGGATTGTTCAAAAGAGTAGGTCGCCTCAGAACTACATGTAACTTGTCGTTGGCCTATCTCCATTTGTTCAAAAATCGAGCTTTGACTTGATCTGTAGCACAAATTTGTTTATCTTTTATCACTGTTAATCGCTAAGAGATACGACAAGTCGTTTTAAAGATATTCAACGAAAACTAGCCTACCTATCGTAACATCGTATGCCTATTTTCAGAATGATTTTGTCGTATCTCCTATATATTTTTGCCGTAGGCTATCTCCATTCTCCAATACCGCACTCACGGTTAAAAGTGCAATGTCGTAGACTATGTCCAGAGAAAGCTCGTCGTTGATTGGACGATAAGGAGATACGACATCAGTACAATGAGCACTTCGTTGTATCATAGTATCGTATGTCCAGAGAATAAAAACGTTCTTTTATTAAAAAATGGTATTAAATATGCGAAAATTTAAACGAACAAACTCGCAAATTATTGAATATTGCTTTCTTTTATCATTGTATTTTTTTCGGGAGATCACTTGCAACTGATCTAAATGCATTTTATAAAAAAATTCACAAATGTCTCAAAAACAATTTTGAAAGTTAATATTTTTAAATGAATTGTTTACAATTCACTGGCCCGACTGTCATTGATGTTGATACTTTATGATGTTTGTGCCTGATGTTTATTGGCCTAAATTAATTTTTTCCCGTAAAAGTTTGCAAAAACTTTTATCGCGATTATCTCGGAATTCACAAAAGTGGAGATACTCGAAGATAATTCTGAGGCGACAAGTAGTTCCAAGGATGTCATTGTCAGGTCACAAGAGAATCAGAGGTACCTTCTATTAGAAAGGCGCTAAATTTCTTCTTAAATGTCCAAATACTGGGGCTCAATTTTATTTCCCTTGGAATTTTTTCCAAGTGGTGACCCCAGTAGACTTAATAGAAAACTGGCGCGTGTTAGTGCGAGCATAGGTTCGTCGGTACGAAGAAGAGTATCTTGTAAAATGAGAATGAACCTGGGAAGAAAGCTGAAAATTATTTTTGTATATAGGTGGCAGAAGACTTCGATCAAACCGGTACATAAATTCCCCTATTTGCAAAGGCCTAATCTGGTCGAGTTTTAAAATTCTAAGGTTGAGAAATATGGGGGCAGTGTGAGACCCATATGGATCTCCCACAATAAGACGAACAGCTTATGCATGATGAATGTAGCGACGTAGTGTTTTCAGGTACCTATACAGATAGGCCTACAGGAACAGCCGTCCAGGTAATCGTGGCCAATGATGACCATTCGTTTACCCTCGACGAATCGGCCCTTGAGAAGATCCTCCTGAACTCAAAGGTCAGAGACAGAAATGTTATCGTTCTGTCCATTGCTGGAGCATTTCGCAAGGGAAAATCGTTCCTGCTCAACTTTTTCCTGCGATATCTCAATGCACAAGTAAGCGAGCGTTGCTTGTTTGTTTCTCTTTCGCTGTCGATGTTCGATCTCTCATTGTTTCTGTCTACTGTCTTGTCCGCGTATAACACATTGTCCACAGTCCACTTAATTCTCGATGACTGTAATTCGCTTTCCCTCAACCTTGTATACACGACCAAGCTCTAATTTTTGATGCGCCGGAAACTTGTTCAAAACTCATTAGCCAAAACCGTTACCAGAACTCCCAAACATCATCACATCACACCAATCCTGAATCGGTCCATTTAATAAAAATCCTAGAGCGATTCCATTTAAAAGTCTTATGCCTAGGCTAACCTGCAACAGTACTGCTTTCAATACTCCCAGCCAGTACATCTTCGTGAACCTTCACCATTCCCCCCACCCGCTCTACCCCATCATCTTCCGACCTCAGAATGTACATGTATCGACCTCCGGTCAATACGCATCTTAAGTTCTCCGACCAAGCCATATTAAACACTGCACCACGCAACTGAAATGTCATACCCTCCGAATAATTCGCTCTTTTCCATTTCCCCCACCCTACCCTACTTTTTCCCCTCCCATCCCCTCTCCCTACCCTCCCTCCCTACCTACCTGCCTCCCTCCCTCTCTCCCGATGTCTGTCTGTCTGTCTCTCGCATATCTTTTCAATATATCTGTTGCAATGTTAGTGAGTCAATGAGTGAATCCGTGAGTGGGTCAGGTCAGTCAGCGAGTCAGCCAGTGAGTCAGTGAGTCAGTCATTCATTCAGTTGCCCCCTCTTCCAACTTCAGCCTGTTGAACCATCAGTCAACCAGTGTTTACACTAGTTCTTTAGTCAGTGAGTTATCCAGTAATTCAACCTTTGAACTTCTAACAGCCAGTCGTGCACTCGATTCGTCCATAAGGATGGTTGTCATACAATTTATCCTTGAACTCCTTTTGATTTACAGGGAAAGGAGAACTGGATTGGAGATCCGAATGATAAGTTGAAAGGATTTGATTCGAAAGCAGGAACTGAGCGGTGCACATCGGGAATCCTCATGTGGAGCGAACCGTTAGAGGTGGAGCTCTTAAGTGGCGAAAAGGTAACTCATATTACACTTCATTATACAATGTCATAATATGGCAAAATGAATTTGACAACATTACTAGCTGGAGGTTGACCGCAAATTTCTGATTCTCAATCCGTCCCGCTGACATTGCTCATGAACGTTTTGGTTCTCGCTTCGTCACGTTTTATCGGCCGATCCTATTCCAATCTAGACCTGCTCGCAGCCTTAATACATATCTTTCTCTGGGTATACCTAATCTAATCTAATCTAAATTTTATAGCTGGAGGTTGACCGCAAATTTCTGATTCTCAATCCGTCCCGCTGACATTGCTCATGAACTTTTTGGTTCTCGCTTCGTCACGTTTTATCGGCCGACCCTACTCCAATCTAGACCTGCTCGCAGCCTTAATACATATCTTTCTCTGGGTATACCTAATCTAATCTAATCTAAATTTCATCTACTAAATCATTTTGTATAGCGCTTCTCAAAGCAGAGCTATTCAGAAGCACTCTCAGCGTGACAGGCATTTTGACGTGACATGATAATTGAAGATTAAGCTTATGTAATTGCTGCTTGGTCCCAAACCAAATCAATTGAGTATTGGAAGGATTAAGGCTAAGTCTGTTTGCTGTCGTCCAAAGGTGGAGATCTTGCAACAGAGAGCTCATCCTTTCAACCAGAGAGATCTGTTCAGAAGGTGAGCCATTCACAAGAGCTTGGACATCATCAGCATAGAGATGACCCTTGGTCTGATATTTATGCAGCACAGAGTCTGCGGTGAAAGGAATATATGAGAGGACCTAAGACCGACCCTAGCGGGACACCTAAGTCAATCCTAACCCAGGGTGGTCCAGTGTTACCCATGACAACCATTTGAGACCTACGATTGGTAAGGTATGATTTAAACTAATCAAAGGGTGTGCCACATAAGCCAAACGAGAGGTGTAGATCTTACTCCGCAGAATGAGCTCATGATATTCTTTGTGGAATGCCGCTCTACCACTCTCCGTAGTAAGATCTTATTGGGGGTGTCATCCTCCGTTCCTTCGTTGCTTGAGGCCTTTCTTATTTATTCGGGGCTGCCACGCTGAGAGCGCCTCTGTATAGCTAATCTGTAAGAGGCACTTTATAAATGCTTATATGCAATACAATACAATATGAAAGAAAGGCTGTAGATGTAATTTGTCAAGGCTATCAACAAATATCTCATAAAAGCTGACCAAAAAGTTACACACATGATCTTGCATTGTCAAGTGTTTTTGACGCCACCTAAATACAAATAAATGAATGTGCCGATGTATGACCGCTGCCTCCATCTGGCGTTCAATATGTATGTAAGGTAATAGGCCTACATGCGCATTGGCGCCATGATTTTGGAGCAAGAATGGCTGACTATGACTTCAACCTTCATCTGTTGGAGCCATATATCAATAGCTTAGTAGATTTCTTGAAGGGGCGCTATATAAATTCATATAATGAATGAATGAATGCAATTGTTTTGCCATGCGTTTTGAATTTTGCTCTACAAAATTATAAAATAAACACAGATTAATATAATTCACAAGAAACGAAGTGTATTAAATTTATATGTTCCATAAATTATAATTGAAGACATCTCAGTAATTTAATTAAATCTGGCATTTTAGTAAGATGATGCTAATTTTAAACATTAAATTTTATTTTGTTTCATATGTCATTAACATTCTAGAATATATACAATAAATTTTAAAAATATTACTTTACACGTTTCATTTCGTTTCTGAGAAAAGGTGGTATGAAGCGATGGTCCAAATGCACATCCGGTGGTCAGAGGGCAATTTTTTGGTTTTATCGTATTTCACCCAATAAATAAAAATTCTCATAAGATGACCTTGAACTTGGCGTTTTGACATTTTCTTAACTACCTTGGCCTAATTACCGTGGATCAAATTACCTTGTGACCTTTGACCTGTATTCATTGGAAAGGCTTGCGTGCTGTTGATGGACACCCAGGGAGCGTTTGACAACCAATCAACCGTTAAGGATTGCGCAACGGTCTTCGCTCTGAGTACGATCCTCAGCTCAGTCCAGGTCTACAACGTGACGTCGAACATCCAAGAGAATGACCTTCAGCACTTGCAGGTCAGTGCTTGCGTAAAAGATTATGTCGTCCATCTATTGTTCAGAATGAATAACTGTCCAATTGTACTCTATTTATTTCGTAGAGACCATACATCTCTTATGGGCACTTAAGAAGGTACCGTTTCCATTGAATGGAGACAGTGGCGTACCTCTGACGGATTGCATTTTTATTTGTAGAGGCGCCCGTGTAACGGCATGTGCTGTGTTACGGCGCCTTCCCGCTTGAAATCTTTGATTAGCGTAGAGAATTATTATATTACTATAGAATCAGATCGCTTACTCCCCTTCGAGAGTCGGGCCTACGCTGTACCTAGGCATGATGTAGTCTGCACTCTGCAGTACGTTGTGTTTTGGTAAGATATAGACCTAAAACAATGTGTCCCAATAAATCGGGACCCTTTCTATAATGTAAATAAAACAGGCAAATCTTAATCGATTTTCAAAATTGTAAAACAGTTTTTATCCTAAGATAATTATCTTACACTGATTCAAATATGAAGTTTCTGGCATGAATATTGACGTCACAATTACGTCATTTGCATCAGAGAATTTATATGTTAAGTACCAAACACAACTTTTTCGGTACTTAACATTTGAATTCTCTGATGCAAATGACGTAATTCTGACGTCAATATTCATGCCAGAAACTTCATATTTGAATCAATGTAAGATAATTATCTCAGGATAAAACAGTTTAAAAAAAATTAATTTTGAAAATCGATTAAGATTTGCCTGTTTTATTTACATTATAAAAAGGGGTCCCGATTTAGTGGGACACAGTGTAGAGTCTAGAGTGCATTGTGCCTAGGTAAATGATGTACAGAGAAGCCTACAAACTCCTTACCTGCCGCACCGAAGCAGTTGTTACTGTACGTGGCGCTGCGAATGTTTGAGCTTACATTTTCGTGACCTGATAGCCTACTGTCTCTCTGTCGACTTGTAGTTTTTCGCGGAGTACGGACGATTGGCTTTGGATAGCAGCACGTCGAAACCCTTTCAGGCGAGCAAGACCTTCTAATGAATCTAATCATTCGACAATTATACTTCTCATTAAGGGACACAAGGGATCGTCCATAAATGACGTCACGCACTTGCGGGTCAGACATTTGTGACGATGTGTGACGGCCCCATACTAGATATCATACGAATTTTGTGTTGGCGCGTAAACGATGGTGGGGTCACAAATCGTCCGAAATTGCGTGAAGTCATTTTCCGGCGGCCCCCAAGTAAATTACATTTAGATCTAGAGGGTGTATCGATAGGTCGTGAACGATTTTGAATGCAGACAAATATATGTTATACACAATATAATGTGAAAAGTTTTATACTGGCGGATAGGTTATTCAAATGAAAATGTTAATATAAAACACTAAATCACTAGCTCACTTATTCAAATTTTAGCGCCAATATCGGTGACGTCATCAAATTCGTGCCAAGTAGCCTAAACGTCCAGTTAAGCCGCAAACAATACTGTACGACCATCATTGTTAATCCACACATAATTAATTAATATAAATTATCATTTAGTATTTAATCATGTTTCATGTAACTCGTGAAGGTGGCGTGGAGGGCACCAAAGTAGGCTAGCAGTGCTTTTTAGTTTTAGAGACGCCTGCTACGCCATCTCAAAATGTTAAGCACAGACTAAACTTCTTCTGAATCACTTAAAGCTCTGTTTATGTCATTGTATGTTGTGTGACTGTTTAGGATTTGTACTTCTTGGTTCGAGACTTTCAATGTCCTTATCAATACAGTTACGGATGGGAAGGCGGTGAGAAATATCTCGCGAAATGCCTCGAGGCAAGTAGCAGCTTTGCTCTGATCTGGTAATTGACTATTATGACAAGGCAGGCGATTGGTTGACCGTTATTTTAATCGCATAACTATAGGCCTATAGGCTACTCCAAGTTTGAAAAGCACTATTCTAAAGCTTAGTACGCTAGTAGTATACTAGAGCCTTCAGAGAGGTTGTTCCGAGATTGATGTCCAGTGGAGATATGAGTTTGCTTAAAGCGTTACCGTGATTACATGAAGAGTTCGGATTTTAGCCTCCTTTTCTGAGACGAGTTCTGTCTAGGACCTTGAGAAATTTATTCACACACAATAGCTCAGCGAATACTTAGAGATTTTTCTAGCATCGGCCGCGGGCACCTCCGAACTCCAGTCCAACATCCTATGCGTGCTAAAGAGTCTATCGGATATTCATTGCACGAACCTGTCGTCGCTCTGGCAGTCAGCAACTGGATTGTCGCTGACGGAATATTTTCCTTCCGGTGTACAAGCCAAATGGGATTCTTGGAAAAAAGCTTTGGGAACTGCTCCTCTCCACCACAGAGCAGAGCGAACAGGCGCAATTAAAAGCCGTGTCTTTCCAGCACGCCAGCCACTGGCTACATTATCTACAGATTAGGCCTACCTTTTGTGGCCTTAGACTTAGTGATGAGGTCATCAGAGTGGCGGTTGGACTTCGTCTTGGAGCCAACATTTGCCAACCTCACGATTGCGCTTGTGGTTCGCTGGTCACTGCTAGAGGCACGCACGGCCTTCTTGCACTCTGGGGTTTGGTCGCGTGGCCCGACATGCATCAATCAACGATTTGATTCATCGCAGTCTGATTAAAGCCGGCTTGGTAATGTCCTGTTGGAAGTTTATGCTGTATTTGGACTTAGACGAATGCGAAAAGATGAAGAATATGGATATTGGTTACTATGTGTTTGGACAATGCTGTAGGATATACTGATTATATGTTATGCTTTTGATTAATTTAAATGAATAAATGCTTGATTTATGGATATTTTCGAATAAAATGGAGAATAATGGACATATTTTTGAGTCATACTCAGAAATTATCGTCTCCTGATTGGCCCGTCGCTAGGTTTTGGCGCTTCCCAATTGATCGGTTCATAGCCGTTAAAAGGCAAATATGCGTGTTTGGAGGGTAGCAATGGTGGGTTGAAAGGTGAGGTGTAGGTCTATAGAGGGAGAGAGAGGTTATACCTAGGGCTTCTCGCTTCCTGATTGAATCGTCGCAATGTTTCTCGCTTCCTGGTAGGTCAGCTCTTATGTGCAAAATGTATAGTTTTGGATGTGGAGGGTGGAATGGAGGGTTGTACAGTGAGGCTGAAGGCCGTGGAGGGAGAGAGAGAGAGAGGTTATACCTAGGCAAGCTTTCCGCTTCCTGATTGACTCGTCCCTATGTATCTCATTTCCTGGTTGGTCAGCTCTTATTTGTAAAATGTATAGTTTTGGGTGGGGAGGGTGGAATGGAGGGTTGGAGATTGAGGCTGAAGGCTGTGGAGGGTGATTACATAGTTTGTAATGCTGGCTGTTGGGTCTGATGCTGTGGAATGCTGCTGAGACAGAGAAATTGACGTCTGAAGGAATGTTGGGAGGAGGATGCCGAGAGGTGGAAGCCAGTACTGCACCCATAATGCCCAGCAGTTCCTCCGATGAGTCATTTCCGGTCGGAATGGGGCATGTGTTGCTTATCAAGGTTCAGATTAAGAGTGAGGAATTGAAATTTGAATGAATAGAGGGAGCATGCGGAGAAGTGGAACCTATTACAGAGCCCAGAATGCTTCCGATGAGTCATTTCTGGTCGGAGGTGGGGCTTGCGCGGCTAATTAGGATTCACTAATTGCTCCAATTAATAAATTCTAATTCTTATTAATTAATATTGCATAATTACTATGGGCTAATTAACATGCCTATTTAGCGTGACCCCGTCAATATGACCTAATTAACATGACCTAATTAATATGCCCTAATTAATGTGACCTTATTAAGATGACCTTGACCTTGAACCCGATGACGTCACGGGTCTATTGTTCTGTCAGACGGGTTTGTCCTCTACTAACGCCCTTAATCGGTGGCAATTGAATGGAAAAACAATTTGGCCTAATACAATCACAACCATAATTATAGTTCAGATAATTATAATCATTGCAATGATTATAATTATAACAATCATGACAATGAATGTCAATGATTATACGCATAATGAAATTCATAAAGTATTCTTCCGAATGACGTGTGTTTCAGATAACTAATGGCCAGGATCAGGAATTACAGCATCTCAGAGATGATTTGCGTTCTTGCTTTGCGAAGCTCGGATGCTGTCTCATGCCATATCCTGGTAAAGAGGTCGCCACCAACCAACATTTCGATGGTCGACTCTCGGGTCAGTCTCATTATAACGGACAGTGTGTAAAATACTCAAATTAGGAATCAACAGATTTAATCCCGAGCCATGTTAGTGCACCAAGTTGTTGAGATTTCTAAAACTACAACTTAATTTGTTGAGTTTGATAACTTTGGCACTGATGGATTGAGCACCTGTCTACACGCAACAATAGGCCTATAATAGGCTAAGCCCTATATAATTCTACAAATACACACACAAACACGCACACAATTATATATTTGTATATCATTTTGTTGCACTAGAGTAGCAACGAATGCTTCATATTATTGCTTTGCATTACTGTGCTGTCGTGTTGCTCTAGAAAATGTTGCGCTATTATAGGCTACCGTAGGCTATATCATATTGCAATAATGTTTCTTTGTTGCGGTGCTTTGTAACACTGCATGCATTTCACAATACGCGTGTTCTGCTTTGTATTTTCTTTGCTGTCTTATACTATATTAATTCACTATTTAGTTTGCTGCGCTAATATTGGGTTGTGATGTTCAATATAAGGCCTTTATTGTGTTACCGTTGCGTGTTTTGCTGCATAATGTATGTTAATAGATATTAAAAAGCACAGTGCTAAAACAGACGGTTTCGTCGGTTAGGCTACTGTTTATGTTACGGTTGTTTCTTCAGACATCGATGACGACTTTACACATCACGTTCAGGAGTTCGTGAGCAATCTACTCGCTCCAGAAAACCTCGTCGTCAAGGAAATTAACGGAACGAAAATAACCGGCAAGGAGCTCTTCAAGTGCTTCAAGGTAACAGTTACACGGCTCCTCATTCTGTATTGGGGTTGAGTTGGACACGGTCACACGGTGGCCGATTAGTAGGCCACTGAACTTGCCTTGTTGCCTTTGTATCGTGGAAGTAGCATGCGGATTCGAACCATCTGGAAAAGTTCTTCACTCGACTCCATCATTAATTTATTTGATACAGTGGCGCTTACTATACTAAATGTACAAAATAAAGTAAATGAACAAATGTATGATAAATAATCGTTTCTGTTGTAGGAATACAGTAAAATCTTCCAGGGTAACGAGTTACCAGAGCTAGGGCCGATGTTTAAGGTAGGCGTGCGAGTTCTCTTTTGCGTTTTTAATTGAAATCCGATTATGAACACGCAGTTTTGATGTGAACTTGAAACTTTAATGTCTTGGGTAGCTCAGATATACTGAGTATGCCATATAATCCGGAGGTCGGGACAAATGAAGTTTCCATGGGCGCCCGCACATAGGGGCAAGGGGGGCACTTGCTTCCCCTGGAAAACTGAAACATATTTTTCTCACTACTACTTTTGGGGTTTATAACAAATTTCTTCGCATTGGATAATTAAAAAACCTATGTTTAACTAATACTTTTCGATTTTTTAAACAAATTTCCTTGCAAAAAGAAACAATTCATATTAAAAATGTTAAAAAGTGAAACTGAGAAATTTACATCAAGAAACCTCTGTGAAAAATACTCATGCATGTTCTTAACTCCCCGCTTTGCATTTTTTGACCTCCTGCTAAAAATTTTTTAACGTTGACCATTGTGTTTTGCCCCTCCTGCAAAAATTTCTGCGGGTGCCCATGGAAGTTTCTGGCACTATATACCGTACATAATATAACCATCCCTAGTGACTGCCAGCTTCTTTTAAGCTCATCTCAAATTTTCTCAAGTCGGAATTTGTTGGCGCTGAATCTCATGCAGAAAAGATATGTCACTGTTCCTTTAAGTGTTGGATTTGATACGTGAGAAATTTGATGAAATTTCCTCCGCGGTGGCTAATAGATATTTTAACATGCGGGTGGAACAGAGAAGATTTATACCGGGCATGGTATTTCAAATACAGCTAAACAAGCAAAAGGTATCGTAATAGCACCTCGAATCCTGACTTCCGAACTAGTTCCCAGGTAGTTGCCGAATACTGTCTCGGTTTTTTTTCATCCACTCGACATACTGATCAGAGAAGAGCCGGGCTAAGTAGGGTTATGTCCGGCCATCCAGGAAGTGCTACGACGTAGATAAAGACTGAAATGATGAATTTACCCAGACTACAGAGTACTAACTGTAGACGTCTAGATAGACAGATTAACGGCTTTCTTTAGTCTGAAATAGGGTGGTAGTGTTGGTGTGATATGATGGTGGTGGCGGTGTTGGTGGTGTTGGTGGTGGCGGCGGTGATGGGTGGTGGTGACAAAGTGATGTGGTCGTCGTCGTGGCTTAAGCATTGACAAATAATATAATTACAGTTTATTTTACCATTCTTATTTTATTTTACCATTCTTATTCTTAGTTTACCATTTAGTTACCGACCCCGGGGACTATTACATGTGTACGGGGTATGTATTGGTGTATTAATTGGGATGTGTATTGCTTAAGCTTGTGGTCAATGCGTGTGTGTATTTATAGCTGAGTGTTTGCCTGTAGGCCTGGGTATGTCACATTATTTTTGCACTTTCCGTAATTATTATTATGTTGCGTAGTGACGTTTGAATACGGTTTAATTCATTGATAAGTATTACGTTTAGGTGACTGCAAAGCTGAACCAACTGGCCGCTGTCAGTAAGGCAGTAGATCACTACACAACGCTCATGACACAGGTAGGTAGCAGTTTTGGACAATTATGGCAAGTAAAACTTTGGTTGATGGTTGTGGCGGTGGTGGTGGTTGTGGTTGTGGTGGTATACTTGAAATTTTAATGGAATTGGTAGATCTGATTGATTGCGATGCCGAGACCAGATTTTATGAGTCCATATGTTTCCTTGCTTCAGTGCTACATTACTCATCTTTGCTTTAATAAAATGCAGGTCTGTGGAGACGGTAAGAAGTACGTTGACCCTGTGACTTTGAAACGAGACAGCAAGCGCTACCAAGAAGAGGCCGTCGAAATCTTTCAGTCGATCAGTAAGATGGGTGGCGATGTATTGACCCACGAGCACCTTGAGCAACTCAATCAACAGCTCAACGAGTCGTTTAACAGCTACGACAGCGACAACTCTGCTTTTCTTGTAAGATGCATGGAAATGTTCTTTTCTAAGCTACTGAAAAGGGCAATAAACAATTGGATGTCATTGTAACATAGACAAGAATTCATCGAGTTCAACAGAAATGTCAAGTTCAGCAACGAATCATAATCGTAGTAGTAACCTTGAAACTTCTACAGCTTCAAAAAAAGGGAAGTCGCAGGAGCCAGCTTGCAGATTCGCAGGCACTTTAGATGTGTTTGTCAGTGTACGTGTATTTGTCGTTCGCATGGGTTTCTATAATTATGTATAATATATATGCCTGTATGTAGGAATCTGTGTATCTATTTCTGTATGTACATGTATATGTGTGAGCATGCGCGTATAAGCTTACGTGTAGGCCTAGATGTCCGTGTTTATGTATTTGTGTCCAGCATTCTTATTGCATCTTTCATTGTTCGCGATTGCAGTGATGTGCTAGAATACGGTTTAGTTCAATATTGCCTGTTTGGTTCTTTAGGACAAAGCAAAGTTGAGCCACATGGATGCTGTCAACACTGCAATGGATACCTACAGAAAAAACATGAAAGAGGTTGGTAGCAGTTGAGACAGTTATGATGATAAAATACTTCGAGCTTGGAGGCGTAGTTTGTGATGGTGGTCGTGGTGTTGATGAATACTAGGTAATTTTGCGTTATTTAATCAAATTTGCGGGCAAACGCTTAGTGCTGCACATGCAAGGTAAAAACAAAATTGCGA
The DNA here is from genome assembly GCA_945859605.1 of Lumbricus rubellus. NCBI lineage: Eukaryota > Metazoa > Annelida > Clitellata > Crassiclitellata > Lumbricidae > Lumbricus > Lumbricus rubellus. The sequence goes on from OX243818.1 coordinate 2,311,736, forward strand.
CAAAGAAAACGATTTTGATACGAGAAAAATCAGTCGGCTAGAAAACAGAAATCGTACTGTTGCAGTACACTGTGAGTACATAATCCTTATTATAGACAATTAACCGTGCTTTGCGTGTAATTCAAATCTAGAAATCTATTAAGGACGCGGTACTGAGAACGTGGGCTTAGCTCACGACCAATAGAAGAGACGGGAGAAGGTCAAAGAGGGTGATGCCAAAGACTACCTGAGATTTTACTTTGGTGACCTTGATCAGCCTTTTTTAGAGTTCCCACAAGGATAAGGATAGATTATGGTAGAAAGCCACGAGTCTGAACTTGTTGTTAGTGGCAAAGATGGTGGTGGTGTTTGCAGTGGTGTTATTTTTGTGTTGCTGGTTCTGTCTGGGATGCGATGATGGGTTTTTGTTATTGCTATTGTTGTTTTTCTTGTGATATTACTTTATGGCAGGTCTGATTTATTAGCGATGCCACTTGTTTATTTCTACGCGCCCATATTTTGCTTGCTTGAGTGCTACATTTATCAACTTTGCTTTCATAAAATGCAGGTCTGTGGAGACAGTAAGAAGTACGTTGAGCCTGAGACTTTGAAACGAGACAACGAAAGCTATCAAAAAGAGGCCATCCAACGCTTCCAGTCGATCAGTAAGATTGGTGGCGATGAAATGACCCACGAGTACCTCGAGAAACTCAAACAACAGCTCAGTGAGGAGTTTAACAGATACGAAAGCGACAACTCTGCCTTTCTTGTAAGATGCATGGAAATGTTCTTCCTTTCTAAGCTACCTGGTACTGAAAAAAAGTATTTAGCAATTGGTTGCCATTGTACTATCGAAAAGAATTCAACAAGTGCAACAGGAAAATTCAACTTCAACAGCGAATAATATTGTAACCGTAATATTAACCTCGACACTTTCACAACGGCCACAAAAGAGAGGCCGTGGGAGTTCGCTTATAACATATTCGCAGGCACTCTAGATGTGTTTGTCAGAGTACGAATTTTTTCTAACAGAGTTTCAATAATCATGTACAGGGTGGGCCAAAAAACCTAGGGTTTTTGCCAATATCTTGGCCAGAAATAAGAATTTTGAAATGAAATTTCACAGTCTTAAAGGCAATTCATATTTGCATATGATGGCCAGATTTCGTTAACATATTTCAAGCAGAACAAAAGTTATACCACTTTTAGTGAGGCCACCCACCTGTTTTGACGAATCAAAAACGAAACGCAAACAAACTATTTTTTGCCAATATCATAGCCCGAAATAAGAATTTCAAAATGAAATTTTAGAGGCTTAAAGACAATTCATATCTCCACATAACTGCCAGAATATTATCAAAATATGTCAAACAGGAAATAAGTTAGATCACTTTTAGTGAGGTCACCCACCGTTTTTGATGATTCAAAAACGAAACGCGACAAAAAGCAGCAAAAACGCGATTTTATTAAGTCTCATCTCAAATAACTGTTGTCATATGAACTTGGTAGTGCTTCACAACTTTTATTCAATGTGCCCACCACCAGTGCCAAAACTTCTGTTGAGTCTCTTTGCAAAGTTCTTGATGTACCTGTTGAATAACATGACAGATTCCTTATTTACCAATTTGATTGTCATCTTGCTAAGTGACTTCTCAGTGACGTGCAGCTACGCTGGTACCCTGAATATTTCTTAAATAGTAATAATAATGATCATCTGGCAATATCAAGGCTATGTGATAACAACGATTTGAGATGAGACTTAATAAAATCGTGTTTTTGCTACTTTTTGCTGCGTTACGTCTTTGAATCGTCAAAAATGGGGGGTCTTACTAAAAGTGATATAACGTTTTCCTGTTTGAAATAATTTGATGAAATCTGGCAGTTATGTGGAGATATGAATTGTCTTTAAGCCTGTGAAATTTCATTTTCAAATTCTTTCTTCTCGCTATGATATTGGGCAGAATATGTGAATTGATTTTTTGCTACTTTTAGTTGGTGGGGTTTTTGAATCGTTACAAAACGGTGGGTGGCTTCCCTAAAAGTGGTATAACATTTTGTTCTGTTTGAAATATTTAAGTGAAATTTGGCCATCTGGTGTAAATGTGAATTGTCTTTAAGACTGTAATATTTCATTTCGAAATTCTTACTTTTGGTCAAGATATTGGCAAAAATCGTATGGGGTCTTTTTTTGCCCACCCTGTATAGTACATAATATATACCTTGGCGAAGGAATATGTGTATATAATATTATATATTGCTGTGCCTATTTGTTCCCTCACTCTTATTCTACTTATTCACTTTGAGTATTTGCTTATTGCTGATTATGTCTATACAGTAAGACTATACTTTGTTAAGCATACATGTACAATTGAATTGTTGGGATCAATAAAAAATATGTCTATGTACGTGTGTGAGAATGCGCGTATTATTATGTATAGGTGATGTGCTTGAATCCGTTTTAGTAGGCTATATACATTGTAGCGTGTTTGGTTGTTCAGGTCAGAGCACAAATGAGCCACACGAAAGCTTTGGAGGAAGTAATGAAAACCTACAGAGAACAGATGGACGAGGTCAGTTGAGATTGTTATAATGATAAAACTTAGAGTGATTGTTTCATGGAAATATACTTTGTGATGGTGGTTATGGTGTTGATGGATACTGAGTAATTGTGCATTCTTTACTAAATGCAGGCAAACGTTTGGTGCTGCACATACAAGGTAAAACAAATACTTGCGATAAAAAAGATTGTAATAGGAGAAGAAATTAGTTGGCTAGAAAAAGAATTCGTAGCCTACTGTACTGTATCCTAGAAAATCAACCGAGACTTTCGTGTAATAATCCAGAAATCTAGATAGCCATGATAATGACGAGTATTCTCTGCCAGAAGGCAGGTTCATTGGCTTTTTACGCCTCTAAGGATGAGATGAGTGAGGTGGTTTCTAGTTGTCTTCCTCACAGACAATTGCGGGTGAGCATCTCGTCCAAGGTTGCTAGGCGGTGGCTTGAAGTTGAGGTAGATTCTAACGTGCGACCCTTCGGTCACAAGGCGCCGAACTTATCGCTAACCCACCGCGTTCCACTCAGATAGCGTCGCCGGCTGTTTATTGTCTCGGTCTGGTGCTACCCAGCATCGTGCTTTTGCTTCCGTTGGCCCTTTGTTGTGGAATGGCCTCCCTACTATAATTCGTACTCAGACCTTATCTGGAAGAATTACTGTTTCTGCACGTTACCTTAAAACTTTTCTTTTTCAGGGGATCTACACACTGGGGGTGCCTCTGATTAGGTTGTACTGTGAGAGGCGCTTTATAAATCCTAAAATAGTATAGTATAGTATTATTTACAATGTATGGGTCCACATATTTGCTTGCTTGAGTGCTACATTTCTCAACGTTGCTTTAATAAAATGCAGGTTTGTGGAAAAAGTAAGAAGCACGTTGAATCTGAGACTTTGAAACGAGACAACGAAAGCTACCAAAAAGAGGCCGTCCAACACTTCCAGTCGATCCGTAAGATTGGTGGCGATGGAATGACCCAAGAGTACCTCGAGAAACTCAAGCAGCAGCTCAGCGAAGCGTTTAACACCTGCGACATTCTCAACTCAAAGAAGAACGAGAATAAAAAATACTGGAAGGCTATCGTGCTCCTTGTCATCTTTGTCGTGTTGTTTCTTGCTAACATCGTGCTTAAAATCTGTGGGTTCGAGCTGATGGCGAATATATGCTCTGGTGCAATGATCGTGGTTCTGGTTATGCTTTTCAGTTGGTTGTTTTCGCTAGCGATGTCTGGGTGTTTTTCGGTAGACGCAGTTATCAGAATCATTCGCTGCTTATTCTGAATGAAGTAAGAGCGTAGGCTGCGTCTCACGTGCCTAAGTGCACACGATAGCGTTCGGGCCGCTTCCTTAGGTGACTAATTTCGTAGATTTAAACTCGTATAGTCGTAGTCATAAGTAAGAAATTTCTATAGCACCGACAAAAATACAGCTGGTATATGGAGCAGTGTTTAATCTAGACGTCTCTATGGGGAAAGTTGCCCCAGGAATGTCATTTCCCAGAAACGTTTGACAGAATGATCCCACTTTTTAAGTTGCTGTTTACGTTATTGTATTTTATGAGCTGATATAGGCCTACTATATCGTGATATTACCTACTATTTTATGATTATAATGTTATTATTTACTATTATAATAATTATGTGATATTATAGTGTTATGAGTGTAATTTACTGTATGCGATTGTAGGTTACAAATACTATTTTTGCCCAACTAGTATTACAGAAATGACATCCCCAGAAAAATGTGACAGCACGATAATAATTTTTGTTGCTATCTAGCCTGTTTACATCATTGTATTACATGATATGATTTACTATTACATGGTTATAATGTTATAATGTACTATTATATGATACCATCATTACAAAGAGTATAATTTACTGTTAATATTTGTACAAATACACTTTTTGTACAACTAAATGACTTCTCTCCACTGCTATATTTCAAATTCCAAATTGACAAGTTTGACAAGTTTTAAAATATTTTGTTCTTTGAACAGTAAAACAACATTATCGTTAAACTTATACACTACATGGCTTTCCAATTTTGGTAATTTTGTAGTTCTTGCTTGGTTTGTGTACCCTTTCTGTACCATTTCTGTCAATTGTGTCCTGGTCAGTATTTCATCGCCGTCTTGGTCAACAAAGATAGACTGACTTCAGTGCTGCAAAGTAACCTTATGTGATTGTACTCACGTGTGCAGTTAGCCTATTCATCATAATAGTCCATTGCAACAGAACTGAGGTGCTAAACTTGATTCATTAAAAATTATTATTGCCTCTATAATAATATTATATTTATTGAAATCTAAACCACTCGTTTTATGAGCACTGAAATAATAAAGTAATTTGCTACGATGACTTCGTAAATGGTACCTTTAGGCTACAATGTGGACTCTCACAAAAAAATTATTATTGCCGTGCCTTCTACCTTCCTCGACACGAGGGTTGGTCGCATTTTGGACAATTCTTCTCCATCCTCTCCTGTCTTCGGTTGCTCTCAACAATTGCTGATAATCCCGTCCATTCACACACACACACACACACACATGTCCCGCTACCTCTTCCTAGGTCTTCCTCTTAATCTTGCTCGCGGAAAGCCCACCCGGTTTCGTAGCACTGCCAGCATGGGCGGAAACCTAGGGGGACAGAGGGGGACTGTCCCCCCCAAAGAAGGTGTTGGGGGCGGCCCATGCATTGGTCCCCCCAAAGTTGAGCGTGAAGACTCTCACGGCGGACGGAAAAAAAATTTTATAGGTATTTTTTTAAGTTTTCGGCCGGATGACTAAAAAAAGGTCATCAACTTTTTTCAAAGCGAAAATAGAAAATTTTTCTTGACTTTAGGACTCGTTAAAAATTTTCGTCCGTCAAAAAATCCCTCACGTCTTTCCTTCGGCCACTCGTTCGTCCCCCCCCCCCCAGTCTCCGCCCAGGTTTCCGCCTATGACTGCCAGTCATAACGCTTACTCATTGGCCGGTTCCAGATTATGAATATTTATAACCAGTGACGTATTGTATTGTATAAAAAATTCATAAAGCGCCTCTACTAGGGTGAACCGTTCAGAGGCGCTCCCAGTGCGCAAAGCCACGAGAGAAGAAATAAGTTTCGAGGAAAGAAAATGAGGAGGAGGGATTGCCAGTTAGAAGTTGAGACCGAGTAGATGGAGACAGTGTATTCCAAAGAGAGGGGCCATTGATGCAAAGGATCGGGACTGAGCCATAGCCGTTCTAGTAGGAGTAGGATGAACTAAAACATCAAATCTATTTGAAGAGCGGAGTGGGCGATGTGAAGAGGCTGAAAGAGGTTGGTGAATTTCATTGGCTAGATATTTCGGAGCAAGACCCCGTTGTGCTTTGGAGACCAAGATGAGGATTTTAAACTTAATGCGTGCAGTTTGAGGAAGCCAATGGAGCTGTTCAAACATGAAAGTATAAATATGCGAGTAGTGTGGAAGGCGTGCGATTAATCTGGCTGCAGCGTTTAAGACCGACTGTAGGCTAAAGGTGAAAGACGAACCGTAGGCAGACCAATTAAAAGTGAATTACAGTAATCAATTCGGGAGCAAACGAAAGCATGAACCAGAGTGGTAAAAACAGAAGACGAAACAGAACGCCGAATAGCCCTCAGAAGCCTTAAATGAAAATATGAAGAGCGCGTAAGATTAGATACATGGTCTTTAAAAGAAAGAGAACTATTCAAGGTAACACCCAGATCACGAACAGTCGAGGAGAAGGTGTAGTGAGGAAATAATTCTGGGATAAGAACAAAATCAATTTTAGAAAACTGCTGGGGTGTGCCAAACCAAATGAACTGGGTTTTTGATGCATTAAGAGAGAGACGATTTGGGGCCGTCCATAAAGTACGTCACGCTATTTTTGACCATTTTAACGCCCTCCCCCTGTCACAAACTGTCACAAATCTCGGACCCCCCCCCCAAAGTACGTCACACTTTCTTTAAAAATTTTTAATTAACACCTTATTCAAATTTAATCTAAAGCACACTTCACTATTAAACTGTAAAATTTCCATTTAAAAGAACTATCACATTATTAAAATGACTTTAATAGTAGGATAGTTAATTGTCAGAAGTTGTCACAGTTATTCATTGAAGCAGTAACTCAATGTAGATTGTATTTGAAAACAAAAATTGCAAAAATTAGACTAGACAATTATATAGGCCTAATACACACCATTTAAAATAATAAATGTGTGACGTCACACATGGCCTGACCCCTCCCCCTGTCACAAACTGTCACACTTTCTTACACCCGTGACCCCTCCCCCCTGGAGCGTGACGTACTTTATAGACGGCCCCTCTGATGACATCCAGGCGTGGAGAGAACTTGAGAGAGACTGAATGCGTTCAACTAAGAGTAACTGGGATGAAGGCGACCCATGGACATAATGCTTGTACATCATCTGCAAAGAGATGACCAGCTGTTCCAGAGACGTGTCTAGTGCCTTCTCGTGCGCTGTTGTTGCTGCTGTTGTTGGCGTGCGGGGAAATGGCCGATTGCGGTGCTTTTAAAGTTTTAATTAAGGATTTACTATTTCCATAGTGAAGCATTCGAAAACTGTGAATGGAAAAGTGTGATGGTAGACTTCTAAAATTATAATAGTCTAAGAAAAAGTTGTGACGATTCAGACATAGCGAAGTACAACGTTTGCAGGTTGACCTACCTGCCAATTGCTTTCCTTTTAAAAACAATAATTATACCCAACTGAGACGTGAGGACCAAAATAAGAACTTTGGATTGTATGCAAGTGGAGAATGGAAGTCGGTGAAGTTGTTCAGCCATGACATAGAAATGTGGGAGAATCGAGGAAGAAAGTAGGCCTAATGAGACCAGTGGCAGCTTTGCGTAGAGACTGCAAAGCAGCCGAACCGTGTGGAATCAATCAGTGGCATTCGGCATCATTTCTTCAGATCAGATTTGCACTCAAGACTTAAAAATCGAGCAATAGGCCTACTTCGTTTCCTATTTCATTTTGAAAATGTGATTAGGCTAATTCAAAAAAGTGAGAAAGTCCTATCGATATCTATTTCACATGACGTGCAGTTAAAGAAAGTAGAAATAGATGCTGATCCCGTTCTCACTGATGCAAATCTTGAACTAATTTTGGTGTTCCTAATTTTCAGCTCTGCGCCTCCGATTGCATGTTGACCTAAATCTAGAGCTTAACTAGGCTATGCTAATTGGAAAACATAAAAACAGGCATGCTCAAGCAGGGAGACTGTGACATGACACTTATCCTAAATCAGTGGCGGCGCCAGAGGGACTAGGGGGCGAAGCCCCCCTATCGGCGGCTCAGCCCCCCCCAAAGCAAAACGAGGAAAATCTCTACAACTGCTAACTTCGATTAAAAAAGCTATACAGTGATCAACGTCAATTAAATCAGCTATGCAATCTTAGTGTAGAGTGTTTATCTTAATAGAATCCACCGCATATAATATTTTGCTAATCCACACCCCCAGACCCGTCATGAGGTTATGTATACCATATGTAACCCGTCGGCCGGCTGAGGGCTACACCTGTTACATACATGTACCTATATACAATCACATACGAAATGGGGTTTTCAATTAGCAGCTTGCAGTCAAGCCCGTTTGCCCATAAAATTTTAAATTAAACCCATTTTTACCTAATTCTTTTGTTTTTTTAGTTGTTTGCCCACAAACTATTAAGACTTGCTTTCCGGCTGATACTCGGCATCAGAAGGTCACGAAAATCAATGCCGGGTCGCAAACCCTGACAGACCCTGCTCACTTTCAGCTCTGGCCTACAGCCTGCATGTACACTGTAGTTGTGACTCGCTTTATTTGCAGACTCATGGGCGGAGTCTGGTCTTAGCTCTGGTTGGGGAGGGGGGCTAAATCAATGTTCCGCGGATCTTTACAATAGTCAAATCAACTTCAAAACAGCAGGTCGTTGATAACACTATGATCAAAAATTTATAACCTAAGACACCCGAAAATCGTTGGTAACACTAAATCAAAATAATATCCTTAGACACCCGAAAATCGTTGAAAACACTGAAATCAAAATTATGTTCCGAGACACTCGAAAATCGTTGATAACACTAGAATCAAAATGATATCCTTAAACACCCGAAAATCGATAATAGCACAGGAATCAAAATGATATCCTTAAACATCCGAAAATTGATAATAACACTGGAAACAAAATAATGTCCTTAGACACCCGAAAATCGCAGGTAACACTGGAATCAAATAATGTCCGTAGACACCCGAAAATCGTTGGAAGCACTGGTATCAAAATAATATCCTTAAACACCCGAAAATCGATGATAGCACTGGAATCAAAATTATATCCTTAGACACCCGAAAATCGTTGATAACACTGGAATCAAAGCAATGTTTTTAGACACCCGAAATTGTTGGTAACACCATAATCAAAATGATGTCCTTAGACACCCGAAAATTGTTGGTAACACTAAATTAAAATAATATCTCAAACCATCTCAAAACTCGTTGAAAACACTAGAATCAAAATTATGTTCTTAGACACTCAGAAATCGTTGATAACACTATAATCAAAATGATGTCCGTAGACACCCGAAAAACGTTGAAAACACTGGAATCCAAATGATATCCTTAAACACCCGAAAATTGTTGGTAACTCTGGAATCAAACTGATATCCTTAGACACCCGAAAATCGTTGATAACACTGGAATCAAAGGATGTTTTAAGACACCCGAAAATCGTTGATAACACTATAATCAAAATTATATCCTTAGACACCCGAAAATAGTTGATAACACTGGAATCAAAACTATGATTTTAGACACCCGAAAATCGTTGATAACACTATAATCAAAATGATGTCCTTAGACACCCGATAATCGTCGGTAACACTGGAATCAAAATGAGATCCTTAGACACCCGAAAATCGTTAATAACACAGTAGTCAAAATAATGTCTTTAGACGCTCGAAAAGATATTTTAAACAAAATTTGACGACTAAAAAAGGCGTCTTCAGAAATACTGACAGCTAAACAAATTTCCTCAGTAAGTTTTAAGACTAAAATAAGATGTCTTCAGAAACTTTGACTACTAAAAAAACGTCTGCAGAAATTTTGGCAACTAAAGTAAGGTGCCATCAGAAATTTTGACAAATAAAAAAAGATGTCTTCAGACAGTTTGTCTCCTAAACAGAGGTGTCTTCAGAAATTTTGATGACTAAACAAAGATGTCTTCAGACATTTTTACCACTAAAAAGGTGTTTTCAGACATTTTTACTACTAAAAAGTCGTCAGAAATTCTCCGCCGAAGAAACAATACCGAAATCAAATCCTGGCTACGGCCTTGGAGGCTTGGAGAAGTTGTGCAGTTCTAAAAATTTCTTTTAAAAGCCGTGCATTCTAATACTAGTAGTCGGCGACTCTGCAAAACGACTTTTTATTTTAAGTTTTCATGATTTTTATCGTTCATAAATGGCTGACATAAAGAGCCTAAAAGGGGCTCACGTTGAGGTCAACAGAGCTAAAAATGCGTTGGCGGAACCCCACTGGGGGAGCTCACGACACTCCCCAGCCCCCTAGTCGCTATGGGCTTCGTGCCTTCGGCACTCGCAGCTTCGCGCCTTGGGCGCTTCGTAAAAATTTATAGTTGGGATTAGGGCTTCAGCCCCCCAAACCTGAATTCCTGGCGCCGCCACTGTCCTAAATGATAGCATCTAGACAATAATAGGCACTCCTTATAATACATAGGCTATGCTCTCTGCATAGAAAAGCGAACCAGTTAAATGAAAATCTTATGCCGGTATGATCGACTCGTTTCATGCAGTGGCGTAGACAATGGGGTTTGGGGACCCGGGACCCCCATTGGCTTAGGAAAAACGTTTTTAATGGTTATTTTTCCACTTATATAAGAAAAACAAGCATCCGGCCATAGACCCCTCCATCATAAATTCCTGGCTACGTCATTGACTTCATGTTCTCAATTTGAAACTATAATATCATATGATCAGTATTATTCTTGTACTTTGACCTTCATGACTCGAGATGAAACAACAGGTTAAAGAAAATGTTCAGAGGTTGTGCCCACCAGCAGCACGGCCACTCTTCCCTCAGCTGGGCCTTCTCCTTTAGTTTTTGGTATCCAATCCTCGTCATCAACGTGTCCAGAAGCATCTGTCGTGGTCTTCCTCTTGTTCGTTTCCCCTCCATTTCCCTTCTATCACCGTTTTCACCAGGTTGTCTCCTCTTAGCGTATCCCTTATCCATTTCTTTTGTCTTTCTCTGATTGTTTTTTTTATCATTGTTCTTTCCTCTCCTACCCTTTTCAACACTTCTTCGTCTTAAGTAATACTATAAATAACAGTCTAAGTCTGCCATGTGAAAACTTTCAAATTCATTGAGAAATCACTGTGTAGGCCTATAGATAGAAAAACTGTATAAATTTACCTGTCCCATTCTGCAGCATTCCCTTTTATTCTGTGAGTGAGTTGTATTGCATGTGTTAATAGCACATGTCATTGATTAGATTTGGTGATTTTTTATTGTAAAAAGTGGATCCAACAATGCAAAAACATCGGCCTACAAGGTCAAAAAGCGGCCTACGCGGGACCTCTGCACACAGGCCCACGAAAAGCTAGCTACGCCACTGCTGCTAATTGGGCTCTTAATTGCAATCTTAAACTCAATAGGGCCTAGCAACAAATCTAAAGAGATGGTAATTAGGCGTCCCCGGTCTGAATTACTTAATCTTCCCTCGACTGTACCAGGAATATCGATGGTGTCTGAGCCCACTATTCTGGAAGTAGGCCTATTCATTACAGATAGACTTAGTTTTGACCCACCAATTGCCCGGATTTGTATCGATGCTTGCCAATCGCTCTAAGCGATACGTGTCCAAGCTTGTTGCACATGGTCAAAACGCCCCCCTTAAGGAAAAACTGGGTGTAGAGAGCAAAACACATTAACATATGATGTTAATTATTTATCATCACAAACATCTGCACTTATGCTACAATATCACTAAATAAAAAAACTTTAAAAGATTAAAATTTAGGCACAGAATTGTCTGAAAGTTTTTGGTTCAAAAGGGGCGTTTTGCCCCACTTAGGGGGCAAAAGGCCCATACCCTGGGCATCTTACCCCAATGATAATGTATACAAGACAATTGACTAAATAGCTATGCCATGCATGACATGCCATGCAATGCCATGCATGCTTTGCCATGTCATGCCATCCCATTCCATGCCATGCAATTCCATGCCATTCCATGCCATGCCATGCATGCCATTCCATGTCATGCATGCCATGTGATGCCATGCATGTCATGGCATGTCATGGCATGTCATGGCATGCCTGGCATTGCATGGCATCATTGGCATGACATGCATGCATGGCATGGAATGGTATGGCATGCATGGCATGGCATGGCATGCATGGCATGGCATGGCATGGCGTAGATATCACCAACCTATTACGCTGACATATTTCTTTTTAGTACTTTTATGCTGTGTTTCATTATGATCGCGAATTCAATCAGTTGAGGTAAGACGCCCAGTCAGGTGAGGCAAGACGCCCAGTCAGGTGAGGCAAGACGCCCAGTCAGGTGAGGTAAGACGCCCAGTCAGGTGAGGTAAGACGCCCAGTCCGGTGAGGTAAGACGCCCAGTCCGGTGAGGTAAGACGCCCAGTCAGGTGAGGCAAGACGCCCAGTCAGTGAGGTAAGACGTCCAGGGAGGCAATACGCCCGTGGGCATCTTACCCCACATCACTGGTAGTTATATTTCATACCATACACCTAAAATGACTACTTCAATGACAGATTCAATTTCACTGTAACATACCTAAATAAGTATGAATCCAACAAAACATGCATCTTTAGGCGGTAGTTAAACCATATAATTTACACGAATTATTGAAAAATGCAAACCCTTATGTCAGCTTTCGCAAAATTCGATTTGTTTCGATCACGAGTGACCTGGTCACAGGGAAAAAGAAAGTAGGATTTCTTTCAACCGGAAATGCATAAAACTAAACGGTTCTAACTAAAATGTGGATTCGGCATTTCAGTTGACTGAAATAATGCCTATGGGCATCTTACCTCCCATGGGCGTTTTGCCCCACCCTCCCCTAGTTCGGGCCCGACGGGCCGTCACGTTAGCCTTGCATCGTCTGCATGGTTTGGCTTTCAAGCTGATACGTGATGTTATTGATCAGCGCGCGTGCATTAATGCTATAATACGTAAAATAGTAGGCTACGGCTCAAGTTTCTGCCTGCCCAGGCTGTCTACATGTACATTTGTGGTTATGCTGATTCATCCCTTTTCTTTTTTGTACTTTACAACTCAGCCATGCTTTAGGTCCTCTCTACCTCCCTCCCCCCACTCCATTAGGAATGTTACCTACTCACTCCGTCCGTCCTCGTTTGCACAGCCGTCATATTCTTCATGAGTCATGGTGACGCATTAACCCGGTGTGGTTTTATTACACGTGACTTTTCACAGTTTCTTTCATCCTTTCTCTCTCACATTTGCATAGAATGTCTATCATATTTTGTGGCTACTTATGATGATTATTTAATTACATAGGTTCTGTTATGATTATTTTCATGATTGCGCTAGCTCAGATTGTTCTTAGGCTATTTGATGTTCCCGCAGCGGCGGCGCCTTTGCAGGTGGTTCAATAAAGTGCACAAATACTTACCTACTTAACTATGCTGGAATTCGACTCGACCCACTGCGCATACGCACGCGACATCTCGATTCCGCGTATGCCCACCTATAGACTATACAGAGACGCGTAAAAATGATTTAGGGCAAAGGCCTATAGCTCAATACTACCCTCGTCACCAGTGCAGGCTTACTCGTCGATTCACTCCCACTGTCCCACAGCCTATAATTATGTGTAGGCCTAAGCTATAATTAATAATTATAAGTCTAATAGGCAAATTTGTGTGTGCTGCAATAATAATGGCAATAACAATTTCTATGGCGCCATAGCTGAGTCGGCTAGGGGGTGCTTGTGGAACAGAAATCTCGTTACAAATTTCTGGCCCGGCGGGGAATTGACTAGCCGACTCAGCTATGATGAGTACACTGACCTCACGGTCAGTGGATGATGAGACGGCGAGGGAGAGGATTGGCCACCGTCCTCATATGCCGAGGCCTTGAAAATGAAGTCGCTAACACTTCATCCCCATTGGCTAGCCCTCCGGACTAGCTAGACGGGATCATCATCATCATCATCATGGCGCCATAGCACAGCCATGCCATTACAAGGGCGCCTCACATAGGCCTACTTAGGCCTACTATATAATTTCTAACTTCAGTTGCTACTTTGAAAATGTTATAGATTGCGCGTTTCAATGTAGGCCTATTCCGAATGTTACCATGTTAAAGCCGCAAAGGCACAGCGATAGTGAAAGTAGCCTAATGACGCATAAGCTTGGGCTATAATTATGTTGTTACGCAAAAAATGAAGACGCCTACTCGGTTGATGAATTGAAGAAATTTCCAAGTAGGCCTACAAGCTACAGGTAGGCCCAGGACCGCTCTGGGCAAGCCTACTTCCTGAAAATCAATCAATCAAAAATTTATATAGCGCCCCTTCAAGGTACCTACTCAGAGGCGCTCGCGGCCGATATCAAGCGAGAAAAAAACAGCCTTCAACAGTTTGTGAAATTGAGAACAGCTTGGGAGGTGTCGCATAGTCAAGGGAAGTCCATTCCAGGTCATTGGACCATCCACGGAGAACGAACGCCTCTGCATTGTTGCAGAGCGACTGAAAGGAACCATTAAGTCACCATGGACAGCATGCAGAGCGCAGTGCGCGGCGGCCTATGCTGCCGGTATTGGAGGCGTGGCCTGGTGGCCAGTTGGTAAATCCTCAAAGTTTCCTTTCAGTTTTGAAGCAGTACTTAGCAGTATGATAGACATCCTGAACTTTGCATTTGTTTGATTGCGATTAGACACTAGACACTGCCGCTGTTCGCAAAGATGAGTAAGTTATCGTTTCAATTATCTTCTCATTTTGCTCTTCTTTTGTTAACCTTCATCGGATTAATCCTACTAACATATTTGCTATACGTTGTTTACCAACCGGGGTCCAAAACGACACCATGCATACATAGGCCTAGCCTATATACAAGCCTAGGAAAATTTGTAAATGGGAGGACAACAATTTTTGACTTTCATCTTTCCCCCCAAAAAATCCGACAACTTTTTTAGTCTATCGCCCAAAATATAAAAACCGTGACATGCGAAAGATTAATTTCTAGTTCCTAGGGTTAACACTGCGAACAGTCTTAAAAAGTACTCGAGAGATGAAATTAAGGTCACCTTTTCTAGGCAGTTCAAAGTCATGTGGTCGGCGGTCGCGAACGCAGAGCGTACGGCCTTTTAACAATAGGACTCAGGAGGAAACAGGCCTCGGAGTACATGATTTAAATTCCAGTTCCAGATGACTTCCTTTAAGAGTCTTTCGTCTGCATCGTCGATCAAGGGGTCACCATCAGGGTAATGAGAAGGAAGGTATCCCAATCGCTTAACTCTTTGTAGAAAATTTTAGACAGTCAAATTTCAACATGTTTTGTTCCATTAACACTTACATGTAGTAGGCTATGTGTTATGTTTGGCTAAACAGCTTAATGCATAATTATTTCACCGGACGCACAAGTTCTATCTGATAAGATTCATCCCTCTGAGAAAAATTTTGAAGCATTTATGCGTTCCTCTTCCATGGGTTCCTTAGTCCTACTTCCAGCCAATCCGTATGAAGTACTTAACATAAATAAATCCCTTATGTCATCTTCAAATTTTTTTTCTATACCAAGCTAAATAGGCCCCCTCTTAGCGGGACTTTGTCCCTTTGGCGGGCCTGTTGCTCCCAATCACTCAATGTGACATCCTCTGCTTTGATCGCTTTTGCTTTATTAATCTGCTGGCTCGCATGTCTTAATTTGCTATTAAATCTCCTCATAATAATTGGAGATTTTTAATTAATAAAAATTGTTTGTACAGCCATTTCGCAAGTTAGAATAGGGCACTGGTAATGTAGGCTATGTTTAAAGTTTGAGACAGAATTTCGAATAAATTTTGAACAACAACTCGAATAATTTCACAATTTTAAATATATAAATTAATAATTATAATTTATTTTTCACTCTCAGACTTCTTCACGGACCGGTGATCAGGACTCCGCGAACCGGTGACACGAAAAGGATTATCCCCCTGAAAGCTATCCGGGGGGGATGAATT
The DNA here is from genome assembly GCA_945859605.1 of Lumbricus rubellus. Classification (NCBI taxonomy): domain Eukaryota; kingdom Metazoa; phylum Annelida; class Clitellata; order Crassiclitellata; family Lumbricidae; genus Lumbricus; species Lumbricus rubellus. Next base: position 2,327,501 of record OX243818.1, read on the forward strand.
GATCTATCCCCCCGGATGGAGACTATCCGGGGGGATAAACCATTCTATCCCATTTTTTGAAAAATGTGTATACTTCACAAATTTATACTCTAATCAAAATCTAAGGTGACTCTAATTGTTTTAAGTGACCTAAGCAATGCTCAGAAAAACGCAACTCGAATTTATTTAGTCTATCCGTGTGTTTTTAAGTGTTTTAAATGTTTTAAGTGCTATAAAACCAAAGCAAAGCAAATTATCTAGTAGGAATAAACATACCTGTTAGTGTCATTGTTCAAAACAAAGCAGATGAAAATTAATTTGCAAAAATAAACGCACGCGAAAGTGTTTTTTTCGACTTTTCCTCATTTGGGGGATAGGCTACTATTAATACGGGGATACTCTATTTCGTGACACCGGCGCCGGGCCGCGGACCACCCCTTTGAGAACCACTGGGCTACGGTCATCACTGTGGACAGTTAACACACTGTAGTGTAGAAGTCTCTATAAGCGTTGGCGCCATTGCAATGTTATGATCATGAATTGCCCATAGGCCTATAGACAGCCAATTAATGCTTTCATGCTGTTAAAAAATATTTTTTATTTGTCGGACCAAAACGTTGTGGTGACCACCACCACTTTTTAAAGTGGTGGTGGCTAGACACCACCGTCACAATAGAAAGTTACGCCTATGCCCCCTGGGTTCGCCCCGATGCGATCTGTTTAAATCCTGGAGACATGGATAGGAGTTTGGTCCTGTTGCATTGACATTTAATTCAATATTCCGAAGTAATCAGTCATAAATTTGACATAAATTATTATGCACAATGGTAAACGTATACTAAAGTTATGTTTGTCAATTATAGGTGGAGGAACTGCCGTCCAAGTAGTCGTGGCCAATGATGACCATTCGTTTACCCTCGACGAATTGGCCCTCGAGAATATCCTCCTTGACCCAAGGGTCAAGGACAGGAAGGTCATCGTCCTGTCCATTGCTGGAGCATTCCGTAAGGGAAAGTCCTTCCTTCTCAACTTCCTTTTGCGTTATCTCCGTGAAGAGGTAAGCGAGCATTGGAGTGTGTTTTCACGCCATTCTTTCCATGTCTCTCCTTCTACATCTACGTTGTCTATGTCCTCTCTGTTTCTCTCTCAATTTCTCCCCGTCCTCTCTCCCTCTATCTCCTTTGTCTTTTACTCTGTCTGTCACTGTCTCTATCTCTCTTTGTTTCAGTCTCTCTGCATGTCAGTCCTTCAAAATTTTCGATGCAGTATGCAAATTCAGCCAGCAAGTCCATTGTTCAGTTAGTGAGCCATTCAGCCAGCCAGTCGCTCATTAATTTTGGCTGTCGATTAATTATTAATAATTTATTATATCTACAGGGATCGGATGACTGGATGGGTGATCCGGTTGCTCCGTTGAAAGGATTCGAATGGCGAGGGGGAGCGGAACGTGACACGACGGGAATTCTCCTTTGGAGTGATCCCTTTGAGGTGGTGCTGCCCAGCGGTGAGGAGGTGAGTTGCGTCACGCTGCTTTGCATCATGCTATAAATATATTATTAACTCACATTATACGCTATATCTGCTTTGTGGATTCTGAAAAGGCATTCGACAGAGTGAATTGGTGCAAACTCATGGAAGCGCTCAAAAAGATCGGAGTGGATTGGAAAGATAGAAGGCTGATAAGGAGCCTGTATAATTATGGAACAGACAGTGATGGTGAGAGTGTAGGGGGTCAAATCACAACCTGGAAAAATAGGGAGAGGAGTTAGACAAGGCTGCCTACTATCTCCCCTGCTATTCAACATCTATATGGAGATCCTGGTAACAGAAGCACTTGAGAGGGTAGACGATTGAATAAAGGTAGGAGGGAGTATGATGAAAGCTATAGGCTACAATTTGCAGATGGCAAGTTCAAATGTCGGGCTGCAGAGAATTATGAACATGCTGGAAGAAACATCTGAAGAATACGGTATGAAGATTAACAGATAGAAACCAAAGGTGATGAGGATGAGCATTTATGAAGAAAAAAGAGTAAAAATGTCATCAATGGTGAGATTGAGCAGGTAAATCAGTTTTGTTATCTGAGAAGTCTGATAACAGAAGACTGCAGGTGTACAGCCGCGATCAAGAGAAGAATCGCAATGGGAAAGGAATCTTTTCGGATTAGAGGGGGAGCTACTATATGAGGAAGATTGAAAATTGATCTAAATAAGAGAATGATACAAAAAGTCTCGTACGGAGCATGGCGCTTTATGGAGCAGAAACGTGGACTATGGGAAAAGCAGAAGTGAAAAGACTTGAGGCTTTTGAAATGTGGTTGTGGAGAAGAATGGCCAAGATTAGTTGGATGGACTACAAAACCAATAAGGAGGTGCTGCAACTGGTGCAAGAAGAAAGATCGCTGATTGAGACAATACGGAAGACTGGGAAGAGACAGATGAACTGACTGGGACACATGTTGATGGGAGACTCGCTCTTGAGGAATGTTCTCGAGGGAAGAATGGAGGGAAAGAAACCACCAGGAAGACCGAGAAAGATGATGTTGGACTGGCTGATGGACAGAGAAAAGCGACGAGGATATAAAGAAATCAAGGGAAAGCACAGAATAGACAAAAATGGTAACGTTGGAATCTTGAACCTGCTTAAGGGCAGAACACTAAAGAAGAAGTATAAGCTTATCACAGGACTGGTTGCTTGTGAGCATTGTGTGGTCATCCATTTCATTCTCAGCCATAGATGTCGCGTCACTTAAAATTTCGTTTCTAATTCTAATGATTATGTTTCAAGTCTCCAAAGGCATTTTTTAGTTTGCCAACATAATTATTCGTCAATCTGCCTTCATAGAAATAACCAATTGAATGCCTTTATTTTGTAAACAAGCTGTTAATTTTTCCAGAACTTCGATTATCGTAAAAAATGTGTACAAGGAGGTAGTTAAAAAAGACAGCGGTCCTGTGTATAGAATCCTTGGCTTACGTGTTAATATTTGTCAATTTCAAACGCAAATTTAGGTCCCCTCCCCCCCCCTCCCCTTACCCCTTCCCCTCCCCCTACCCCTCCCCTTCGTCCCGCTCCCTCCGCTCCTATCCTACCTCACACCGTCCTTTCCTGACAGCGGATAGAGCCTAAGAATGGTTAAAGGCCGCTTTCGTTTTTCAATGAACGGAAATTATTATGCGACTCGCTTTTTTGGGAAAAAAACATAATACAACACGGTTCTATTGGAATGGAAGGTTTTGTAAAATTTTCAAAACAATCGGTCCGTCAGTTTTCGAGAACACTCTTAACAAACTATTGGAAAATTTCATTTTTATTTATGTAGATAACACAATCCTGTTAAAATGAGAATAACTTAATTATACTGCTAATATTTGTACAAATACTACTTTTGTACAACTGAATGACTTTTCGCCAGTGGTATCCTTCAAATTTTAAACTGTAAAATTTCAAAATGTTTGGTCCTATTATTCGAACACATAATTATAGTAAAACCTAAAAACAACATCATTACTACACATGGCTTCCTGAATTTGGTACGGGTAGTTTATTAGTTCTTGGTATCGGTAGGTTTGTCTACCATTAATTTCAGTTGTATTGTATTGTATTTTATTAAATATGATTTCAGAAAGTAAGTCCTGGTCAGCAATTCAGGACCATCTTGGGAAACAGGGTTAAACTGCTCATGGTGCTGAAAATTCAGCTTATATAGGCTACTATTTTATTCATGTCTGCATTTATTCATTAGAATAACTCAGCAACAGGAGAACTGAGCTGCTGAACTCGATACATAAAGATATTTTTTGTAATTATAATTATATAGAGGCCTATATATATTGAATCCTAAAACACTTTTTTTTATCAGACTGAATAGTCTAATGGAGTTATTTTGCTGAAATGGCACCTTAAAGGGTACCATTACAGTGTGGAAATAGCCCCCCCCCCAAATATATGTTAAGTGTTGCTTATATTTATTGAAGTCTTAGCCCACTCTTATAAGCACTGAAAAGTACAGGTATTTTGTTAAGAGGACACCATAAAATGCTACCATTGCAATATGGAAATTCAAAAAGTTTCTGATGAGGCTCTGAAAAAGTGCAGGTATTCTGTTAAGATGACACCTTAAAATGCTACCATTGCAATGTGAAAATTCAAAAAGTTTCTGATGGGCAGGGGAAACATACCCCTCCCCCTACCGGTATCGGCGCTACGCGCCTCGCGAGCGTCCGAGGACGCTCGATTGTCTCTTCCCCCCCCCTCAGAAACCTGAATTTCCCCACCCCCCCCCCCCAGCGGAGGGGGACTAGATTAAACACTGAGTTAAAACTACTGCTAATCAAAGAAAGATGAGCACAGAGTCCATAAACTCGAGAAAAATTTATATTCCTGGTCTGACAGCAGGGTCGTGTTTAAGGTTCTTCGAGTGTTGGTGCAAAGTATTGCCGCAGGGGCATAGTGCGTTCGAGCAGCCGTTGGCTTGCCAACAGCTACGGCCACGTGTAAATAGGCCTAGCCTACATGTAAGCAGGCTTTGGCTTATATCATAAATAAATTTATATTGTCTTAAAGAGCTTTTATGGTGGCTACACTTTTACTACCTGTATGACCTGTTCGCTCAGTCAAGAAGTTTTTATTATCGCCTAGCCTATTCCCCTTTTGATTTTTCCCTGGTCATACTCAAAATCACTTAGCCTAATACAGAGTAGTAGGCCTACTAAAAGGCCCAAAGTAACTGGCCTGACTGTTTGAGATCAAGTGTATGCATCTATATTATAAGGCGAAGTCGAATTCTGTCTGTCGCGTTGGGCGCAAAACTCTCGCGGTCAAAGGCTTTTACTCTAAATATAGGGTGTCTCGATAGGTCGTGAACAATTTTGAATGCAGAAAAATATATGTTACACACATTAGCCTATACTGTGAAAAGTTATATACTGGCGGATAGGTTGTTCAAATGAGAATGTTTCGCCAAAGAAATTTTGCACTAGCTCACTTATTCAAATTTTAGCGCCAATATTCGTGACGTCATCAAATTCGTGTCAAGTAAACGTCCAGTTAAGCCGCAAACATTATTGTACGACCATCATTGTTAATCCACGCATAATTCATTAATACAAATTATCATTTAGTATTTAATAAATGTTTCCTTTACTCTTTATTACAGCCTCAAGTCGAATAGTCATCGAGTCAAACAGATTTTTCAGAGTTGTCAGAGGTAGGCCTATTGATGTCCATGCCTTACGAAGCCGACGTTTTAAGGTGTTCAATGTTGGGGGTTCGGGATCTGCATGCATAAACAGTTGCCGCTATAATACTCCAAACATTTTCCATTGGTGACAAATCCGGCGAATTAGGCGGCCAGTTCCCCCGGTGAAATGTAGGCTATCCATTGATATTCTTGTTCAACCATTCGACTGAGGCCTTTGATGTGTGTGCACGTGCACCGTCTTGTTGAAATAATCCTTCGCCGTTAGGCTATTATGAAACTTTTTGGCTGTTAACTGAGCGCAGACTGCACTTCGCTGGAATGCGGGTTTGACCTCTTTCTCCAGTATCTCATTGATGTAATAAGTCGAAGTGGCTGAAGTTTTATTTGGAATGATATGAAGTGTTGTGAATACAGCTGTTTATGGCTTTATGCAGATCCCGAACGCCAAACATTGAACACCTTAAAACGCCGGCTTTGTAAGGCATGGACATCGATAGGCCTACCTCTGACAACTCTGAAAAATCTGTTTGGCTCGATGACTATTAGACTTGAGGCTGTAATAAAGAGTAAAGGAAACATTATTAAAGACTAAATGATAATTTGTATTAATGAATTATGTGTGGATTAACAATGATGGTTGTACAATATTGTTTGCGGCTTAACTGGACGTTTACTTGGCACGAATTTGATGACGTCACGGATATTGGCACTAAAATTTGATTAAGTGAGCTAGTTGATCTAATTTGTTTATATTAACATTTTCATTTGAATAACCTATCCGCCAGTATAAAACTTTCCACATTATATTGTGTATAACATATATTTGTCTGCATTCAAAATCGTTCACGACCTATCGAGACACCCTATACAGGGTGGCCCAAAAAAAGTGATAACACCTCGTAGCAAAGGGTCATTTAATATAATTGAATCAATATAACGTGTTGTAATTTAGGTTACTATCGTATGCCAAGTAGTAATTACTCTACTCATAAAACATGTTCAATGTGTCCTCCTTGCTTCTCAACAACTCGCGACCTTAGAACTATATAGTTCCATGTCCACTTTTTGCGAAACTGAGAAAAACGAATTTTAAGATTTGGTGACGAAAATGTTTTTTCCTGTTTCATTGATGGCGATTAAATTTACATTTTTGGACAACACTGTTTTTTCCTAGTATGATCATGTTTATTTTGATCATAAATTTAAATTTAATATGAGTAATTTATATATAATTATGGCAGGGTGACAATTTTTGTACAATTTTTGGACATAGAGCAGTATAGCATTAATAATGTCGCGAAAATAGACACAGAAAATTATAAGATTACGTACTATGTCCACTAGCAACTTTGTCACGCAACAATTTTGAAGCGACGTTCTGCTGTTATATTTCCGTTTGGCTTGAACTTTTTCACAGATTACTATTATATTTCTTAAAAGCTATCCTTTTAATCTTAGATTCGCACTGCCGGTTAGAACAATCGTCTACATTTCGGGTTTTTTGCAAGTTGCAACGCCGGGTTTGTAAGCGTCACCATTGTGTCAGACAACAAGTCCGGGTCACGTGTTCTAATCTCTCACTGCTATTGGCTATGGACATAGCGCTGTATAGAAATACTTCACACATCCATAAATCGCTGTGTATTTTTGAGCACATAGAACCTTGTCACCTAACAACCACGTGACACAAATTACACTTTCTATTGGTTGTGGACATGTGCCTCTATAGCTTTGAAAAACCTTCCAAATTTATGGACATAGAACTATATTGTACAGGCATAAGAGCTTTACAAAGCGTTTCCAGTTAGGCTAGACGGCTGAGGACATAGCCCTTGTCACCGCCATAACGGATATAGCGTTAGGTTGATTTTTCAAAAAAGTGGACATAGTACTATATGATGATGGACTGAGCCGTCGATGCGACGGATCTCACGTCGTGATTAAAGTTCCAGTCCTGGACTGTAGCAGCAGACGACCGTCACACCCAGGCCGCCTACGTGCAGGTTTGTGGCTAGGCACTCCCAGTGGTATCCTCCACCTGCACCCGTCGTCACTTGCCCATCGCCGCAGGACTTTCCCAATCGTCACGACGTATACCTTCACATTGAGTGGATTAAAGTGAGAAAGGTGTGTGTCGTCCAGTCCTACTCTCTCTTCTCACACAGACGATCGTCCACAGGCACAGAAGCTGAGACATGTGGACCCGAGAGTGTGAGCGCAGCAGGTTGACCAAGACTGATGCCAGTAGGCGGTCAGCAAGCTCTCAGCAGCTACCTGCGGATGCTGTGCTGCGGTGCCGCCCTTGCCATTGCCGTGACGTGCCGGACTTCAGCCAAGGACACCAAGGCAGTCTTCACTATTTACCCATAGATGGGCGACCATCCTGAATTTAGCCTACTGAGACCAGTAGTTTCCAGGGAGAACCACGAGGAGGTATCAGGATGATCTGCTACACTGAGAGGCTATACCGGCAGGGAGGGACTTCCACCTCACTGAGGCTGCCCTCCTTTTCACCTCAATGAGGTTAGCCGGTGACCGTACATCATTAGCTGTGCAGCTTCAATACTGAGTCTGTTGCGCATCAGTGCTGCTCTCTCCCCATAGTACTATATAGTTCTAAGGTCGCGAACTTTTTGCAAGCGAGAAACACCAACTAACACCATGATACCGCAGCTGAAAAGTTCACGTTCTCGTATGTCTCCTTTCTGGAACTTAATTGTCTTTTCTATGATTCAACTGAGTAAATACGACCATGTTGAGAATTAACTGGCGTGGCAAAGGTGAATATCTTGTTGTGTGTAAACCAGATGGTTCGTACATTTCTGTCATTAGGAAACTGTTCAAGTAGCTGCTGACTGCGTTGCAAAAGTTTCAATTTGCAATTTTCTTTGTGCGTCTGTCGGAACACACGCTTGTTCGTTTTCAGCTGTAAATATTGCCTTACAATGATGTACCCGTGTCTCTTTGAATTTCCCACGGATTTTTGTGACTGTGAGGATCATCTCCTTGACTGCAGATCAGCTCACTCCCCGCTCAATGTTCTGCCGTGTTCTAGCAGACTTTGGCCGACCACTTCGATCCGCGTTTACGTTCTGTTGTACCGTCATTATCAATTTATTTAATAACCCGACTGACTCTATAGGCTTTGTGTGGAAACTCATTTTTCATTTGCCTTGCACTCCAGTGTTTCTCAATTCGCAAATTTTTAATCAGAATACGGTCTTTTGTTGTGACTTTTGTCATTCTGGTTAAAATATCTTCAAAACCCGCAGAAGTTGACGATTGGCAAATAAAATAATAAAAAATGTCGACCGGAAGTTGTCGTAATAATGCCGTCATATGACAAAACAGTTAAGTAAGTAAATTAGTGAACTTTTTCAGCTATTATGGATATAGTCTAAACAGATTTGAACTAATTATAGTAAATTATACGAAGTGTTATCACTTTTTTTGGGCCACCCTGTATATCTAATTCGCAAAATTATTTTTTAATATTCGTATGCGAATCTGGAATTCATCGTGACTATTGGCAGCTCTCAATTCACTTTAAAACTGGAGTTATAGGCCTAGACATTTTTAATTTCGATGTAATAGTTAGCGCCTATAGCCCTATACAGATATTTTAAGAAGCGATTTCACTCTGCGCCGCCATTATTTAGCAAACGGCTGCATGCATAGGCGCAACCACCCTATGGGATCCACGGGACGCGTCCCCTCCAACTTTTGAGAGATTTGGGACCATTAATGGGATGGTCCCCCCCAACTTTCGACGAGGCTTGGTACTTGGTAGGTCCTTTCCAACTTTTGCCAGTGACTGCTGCTAATAGCCGTTTGAATACAGATTGGCATATTAAAAACATAGTTTCTCAGCTCATTAAGGCTGAGTCAAGAACGTTTTTGTCAGGCATCTTACCCCGACAGTGTTGGCGTCCCACAGATTGCACATGAGTGTATTGCTAAGTGTGAATCACGGATACTGAATTTGGTTATATAAAAGTGACTCTTCAGTCTTGACTTTCTTTCTTAAGGCCTTTTTCGTGTCTGGTTTGAATGTTTTTGTCTTTTCAAATGCAAAATACCAGGTCTTTTGCAGTCCAATGTGCCAGAAATTATCATAATAATTATATGCACATAAGATTAATTTAGTTAGGTCTCTCAATTACCCTTTTTATTCTTACAGTCTTGTTTCTGTGGTAATGTAGGCCTATGTCTACACCGTGGGCGTAGACACAGAGGAACATCGGGGACGGTCCCCTCCAACAAGGCCGTAGTTAGGAGGTGTTTTGGGTGTTTGAACACCCCCCCAAATGGAAAATGTAAAAAATAATATAATTCATTTACTAGCACATGATGTAAAAACCATGAATTAAAACCATGAAAACACCATCCGAAATGGAAAATGTAAAAATTAATAGAATATTATTCACTAGCATTTAATGAAAAAAACATGAAATTAAGCGAAAGATACTAAGAAAGCAGTTTGCGATGGTCTTCTGAAATTTTGACGACTAAAAAAAGGTGTCTTCAGAAATTTTGCCAACTGAAAAAAGATGTCTTCAGAAATTTTGACAACTAAAAAAGGTGTCTTAAGAAATTTTGGCAACTAAAAAGATATCTTGAGAAATTTTGACAACAAAAAAGGGTCTTTAGAAATTTTGACAACTAAAAAAAGGTGTCTTTAGATTGTTTTACACCTAAAAAAGGTGTCTTCAAAAAATGTGACGACTAAAATAAAGTGTCTTCAGAAATTTTGACGACTAAACAAAGGTGTTCTCAGACATTTTGACGACTAAAAAATGTGTTTTCAGAAATAAAGTCGTCATAAATTCTCCGCCAAATAAACCCCCCCCCCAAATCAAATCCTGGCTACGGCCTTGCTCTCCAACGTTTCTGACGGGAGAAGGAGGTGCTTAAATCCATTTCCAATATTTCAGAAATATTTATTAAATATCTTCGTAAACTTCTGCAGTTTTATCCATTGTTTCTACGTAATGATCAATTTAGTTAAGATGGCAGCTTAGAATGCTACCATAGCAGTATAAAAATTAAAAAATTAAACAAAGAGAGGAGATATTTATTGAAGTCTTAAATCATGCAATGTTTTCAATTAAATTATGAGAAATTAGTTTGAGATGATGAATTGAGAAATCTGAAAATATTTAAACAATGTGGGAGACGCTTCTGAAGTCACAGAATCACAATCATCAATACTGAAATGATTGAGTAAAAGACAGCCTAAAATGCTATATCATTATAGTTTTAGAATTTTAAACATCAAATTTTACATCATGGAAATTTGGAGAAAAAAATGACAATTTGAGGAGACGCCTTTTAAGTCTTCAACCACTGAAGTCAGGCTTAGTCAGCACTGAAATGATGAGCAATTTCGTAAAATGACAGCCTAAAATGCTACCATTGCAGTGTGGAAATTCAAAAATTTCCCTGCTCGGCGCTTCGCGCCTCGCCGATCGTCCTTCGGCCGCTCGTTCACCCCCAAGTCAACACAAAGCATTCAGCTTATGATATGTCGTGTTTTGAGACCTCCATGGATATATAGTCAAAAGATAGAAATGAACACATAATAATGTTTCTAAATCTTTAGTTCCACTCTATGCTGATTTATATGGGCATTGTGCAATTGAATAAATGAATATTAGGGATATTTGTTGTAAGACAATAAAAAATTACCATTTTACCGTTGTTAGATAGGTTTCTCTAAAAATAAGCGGGACTTATGTTCCTTTTCCGGCTAGATGGAAATGAACACTGATGATTCTCATTCTTTGGTTTCATTGTGTCTTAATTTATGTGTACATTAAAATCAAAGATCTTAGGCTATAGTCTTTAGACTCTCTGTTAAAATTATTGAGTATTTGTTGCATGACTTCTGTCCATTTAGGGTAAGTTTTGCATCCACAGAAGCTGTGAATTTTTTATTTGCAAAGCAATGTCAAAATTAATGTCAATTTTTATGGCTCATTGAGTGATTTAGATTTAAACTTTCACAGATTGAGGTGGTTTAGGTACTTCTATTTCCATATCATCGTTGCAAATTTTCGAATAAACTGGAACCCAAAATGCACTCGATTTGGCATCAAATTAATGCTTAAAATTGCGTCAGTTGCTGGGGCTCCGCCCCAGACCCCTACGGGGGAGCTTTCGACACTCCCCATACCCCCCATAATAGTCGTTAGGGCTTCTTTCCTTCGGAAATCGCGGCTCCACGCGTTTCGCGCTCGCTATTATTACTCCTACTAAGAATTTCTATCGGTCCCGGTCCCCCCCAACTTTTAGGACGTGGTTGCGCCTATGGCTGCATGACGTCATTCGTGACGCTCACAGTATTAATCAAGTTATTAATAGGCGCTCTTAGTGCATAAAGCAGAGACTAGAGTCATTAGAGAAAGGAGAATGTTAATGTGGGTGGGTGTATGTGTGTTGGTTTGTTCATAATTATACGCCTATAGTTTCACAGCCATTGATCATCAGAACCACCCAGTGAAGGGCTAGTGAATCTAACTAACCACGGAGGCCTGCGTGGGGGGGGGGCGATATTCGCGCAGTTTCGGAGTTTTAGTCCTATACATCAAACCCTTTGCAGTTAGAGATAGAATGTGACCAGGTCCATCACGCCCACAGTCAGCATACACACCCGCCCCGCAAGGGCGAGTCGGGTTTGGTTGTTGGAGGGGGTTAACAAAAAGTGCGCAAGGGCTAAAAAATGTTCCGGACAACGCCTGTTACATCAGTGGGTTGGAGTCTGGGTGGGGCCGGGTTAGAGTGCGGAGAGGGCGTAGCGGTTGGAGGTGGGACGGGCCGTGGGTGATGCAGGGTGATGCGGAGTAGGAGCGGTGAGCGGTGTATGGATGCGGAAGAAGTGGGACGAGGTCTTGAGTGGGAGCAGTGAGCAGGGTGGGAGCGAATCGAGGCGGTGTGTGGGTGCGGAAAGTGGCGGGGACGGGGGGAGCGGTGAGCAGGGTGGTAGCGGTGAGCACGGTGGGAGCGGGGTAGCGTGGAAGGGAAGCGAAACCATAAATTCCCCGGGAGACGCCGGGTATCACATCTAGTAATTATATAGACGCCATAGAGTCCATTAACACTATATAAATAATGAGATTCCTATAGCTAGCCCGGAGGACTAACCAATGGGGATGAAGTGGGGGATGTGGGGCGCGGTGGTGTAGTGGTGGCGTCGTTGCCTTGGAGCCGGAAGGTTTGAGGTTCGAATCCACTTCACCGCGTAAGGAACTTGGGAAAGTCCTTCACTCACAATTGCTCATCGCTTCGGCATGAAACTCCGATGCAGTGTCCGCTCTGCATTCGGGAGCACCTCTGAATGGACTAGAGAGGGCTGAAGAGGCGCTATAGCAAGTGCACATACAAACAAAATGTTAGCAACTTCATTTTCAAGGCCTCAGCATATGGGGGCGGTGGCCAATCGTCTCCCTCACCGTCTCATTATCCACTGACCGTGAGGTCAGTATGCTCATAATAGCTTTATTTGCTGTCAAATCGACTACTGCAACTCACTATTTGCTGGGCTTCCCAAAGTTCGCTTATCCTCCCTTCAGTCAGTTATGAACTCGGCAGCCAGACTCATTGATCGTCTACCTCGCTACTCTCACATTTCTACCTAAATGACTGATGTTCTTCACTGGCTTCCCGTTTCCTCTCGTATCCAATTCAAGGTATACTGCTCTTAGTTTCGAAAACTCAAACTGGACAAGCTCCCAAATACCTCTGTGATTTGATGCATAAACCCCTCTCTGCAGTCTCTTCGCGGCCTCTCCGGTCTGCTGATCGACTTGATCTATTGGTTCCAAGGACATGGACTGCCATGGCTCAACAACGTGCCTTTGCCATTGTAGGCCCTTCTATGTGGAATGACCTCCTTCACACCATCCGTAGTAAGATCTTATTGGGGGTGTCATCTTCAGCCCTTCGCTACTTGAAGTCTTTTTTTAATTTCCGCGGGGCTGTGACGCTGAGAGCGCCTCTGAATAGCTAGTCTATAAGAGGCGCTTATAAGAGTCGCTTTACAAATGCTCATATATCATACCATGCATACCATAGCTGAGTCGGCTAGCCTTGGGGGTGCTAGTGGAACAGAAATCTCGTTACAAATTTCTGCCCCGGCGGGGAATTGAACCCCGACCTCTCGGTCGACAGTCCAGCACGCTAACCACTGTACTATCGAGCACTCTATATTCTGAAACAAACCTGGTCAATCTCAAAATATGTAAATAGAACGCAGCAGCCAAATGTTTACTTTTTTAGCTGTCATAGGCAAGTTAGTCAGGACTTCACGTATTAATCCATGGCAGTGTTACGAGATTAGTCATTTATGAAAAAACAAACGCTGCTCGATAGGCTAGTATACGTGGTTTGTCGGCTGTGGCGGGTCAGTAAGCAAGCACGCAGCGTCAGTGAACTTAGCGACATTAATGGTTTCTTACACTTCTTACTATTTTGCAAAAGGTTTAGGCCTAAGTAGGCCTAACACTAAGACTGTCTGCACTCGCATAAGACATTTGGCCAATAGCAACAAAACTCTCTGCTCAGGGTCATGCGGTGCACCGCACCAAATGGACCTATGTTAAGCACGGCCCTCTTCCTGGATTTATTTTTGCGTACCCCTTACCGACGCCTGGCGTACCCCCAGGGGTACGCGTACCGCAGTTTGAGAACCCCCTGTTGTGTGGCATCACACCTATTCCAGCGGATCTCGGTGACTCTTCAACAAGGGAATTCCATATGCCTCTCCGGAACATTGAGTTGTGAATGAGGTGTCATTTCCTTCTGGACACTTATCAGCCGCTTGGCGCTTGCTATAATATTCATCGATTATAATCATTTGTGTGGTTTCTATCACATTACTTCATTTGATGCAACCTAACACGCATAAAAGATACCCCCTTTAAATTTTGGATAACGGTAGGAAAATGGCAGAAGGAATGGCAAGGATAATGACGGAGGGGCAATGGCAGGGGTAATGTCCGGAGGTAATGTCCTGTTCCCTATGTATGCATGTATGTAGGCCTACGTGTATTCATATAATGATGGTGGCAGAACCGAAAGTGAGTGGAATTCAGGAGGCAGATCAGTCCAGAAGCCCGGTGTTGAGTTGGATATGGCTCTGTTGGAGAACTTGAGATTGAGATGACTTGTGACCGGCGGTCGAGAGAGAGAGAGAGAGAGAGAGAGAGAGAGAGAGAGAGAGAGAGAGAGAGAGAGAGAGAGAGAGAGAGAGAGAGAGAGAGAGAGAGAGAGAGAGAGAGAGAGAGAGAGAGAGAAAGACAGGCGGATGATCGGGTATAGCGGGTTGACTGGTTGGTGAGGACTGAGGAGTTCGCGAATATACCTGGGCTGGGAGTATTGTAGGGAGTTGTAGATTAAGGAGAATCTGTAGAGAGGTTTGAAAAGGATTCGATCTGGGATTTTCAGCCAGTGAAGTGATTTGAAGATGATTTTCAGGTATTCTGATAACGGCTTTCGCTAATGCGTTTTAGATAAGTTGGAGACGCCGACGTCGTGTGGATGCAATGTTTAAGAACAGGGAGTTCAAGTGTTCAAGCTTTGCTTAGACGATGGGCGTAGCAATGGTAGAATGTGTTTGTGTGTGTTTGTGTGTTTGTGTGTGTGTGTTTTTTGGATGGCCTGAATCTGTTTCTTCCAGCATCATATTAATCTGGTTTAAGCAATTGAAATTGAATGACGTTTAAAGTTCTTTTATAGGAGTGTTGCTGATTATTGTCAGGCCTTGGTGATCAATCGTCTTTTGATATTTTGCTGGTGTCTTTATTGAAAGGCTTGCGTGCTGTTGATGGACACCCAGGGAGCGTTTGACAGCCATTCGACCGTCAAGGACTGTGCGACAGTTTTTGCACTGAGCACGATGCTCAGTTCGGTCCAGGTCTACAACCTCAAGGAAAACATCCAAGAGGATGACCTTCAGCACTTACAGGTAGAGGTCGACTTATAATTAGGCCCTATTCACTTTATTCTGTAGGCATTGTGATTTTGAGTAGACTTGACTATTTACTACCGAGCAGGTTCCGGTTAGATACATTATCTCTCAAAAATATGGACCGGATTCGGATACCGATTAATTATTGCAGGCTGTCTGTCCAGTTCGTATAGTTAAGATTTGTGTATTCTGTGATATCCTTTCTTGTGAATTGTATAGACCTAAACTGCATAATTGTACACTGTAACCGGTTGCGGTCTGTCAACCGAGATTGTTTCAATAAAGAGAATATTATTCATAGGCGTACGAGGCGGGGGTGCAGGGGGGCAATTGCCCCCCCAAATTCGGGCAAGTTTGGAGGTTTTTTCGGGCAAAACAGACCCAAACGACTAAAAAAAAAGGTCGTCAAGTTTCGGGAAAATCTGGTTTTTCAGGCAAAAATAGCCGCGGACGACTAAAAAAAAAGTCGTCAAGTTTCGGGCAAATCTGGTTTTTCGGGCAAAAATAGTCGGACGACAAAAAAAAAAGGTCGTCAATTTTTTGGCCGGATAAATTTTTCGGGCAGAAGTTCAATCTTTGCCCCCCCCCCCCACTTCTGAAACCTCCCGTACGCCTATGATATTATTATTATTATTATGATTGATACCTTTGTATCTAATTGAACGGGAATCTGTGGGGGGAAATAACCTCGCCTCTTCAAATTATTGAAAGATTAGGAGGGTCGAGGTCATGCATAGTTAACTTTTCTAAATTCGTGCATTAATCTAAGTGCTCTAAAACCAAAGCATACATACAAATTATCTATAGGCCTAGTAGGAATAAACATTCCTGTTAGTGTCACTGTTCAAAACAAAGCTAAGTTTATTTGCAAAAATTAATACACGCGGAAATAGATTTTTTAACTTCAATTCATCTGGGGTGTACGATTAATACGGGTGATACTCTATTTCGTGATATCAGCACGCCGTTATTTGGCGGTGACCTTGGTGAGGGAATTTGAGATTTATATTTACGCGACAGGATGCAATACTTCCTCTCTACCTGCTTGTAGTATTTCACGGAGTACGGACGATTGGCATTGGAGAGGAGCAGGTCCAAATCCTTTCAGGTAAGCAAGATCTTCTCAATCCTTTTACATTTCTTGTTTGTGCACACGTGTCAAAGACACCGGTCCTACAATTTTATATAATCATAAATTAATAAATATCATGATCACAATTTCGCTTCGTACACATAATTATAACGTATGGGATACAAATTTAGCTTCGTTATTTGCAATAATAAGTTTTGCCATTCGCAAGATTTTATAATTATTAGGCTAAATCTTGCATCAATGGCATTTTGTAGGCTAGTCAGATTTACTCAAAATAATTTGCTTTAGTTAGTAAATAAAAATAGCCTATAATTTTCAGTTAGCAGTGTAAAAAATCATACCATTCCAGTTTGGCATACTGTTGTTGGATAATTAGCTTCTTAGTCCGAGTGATAAAACGTTGCAATGACTGTTTAGAATCTGTATTTCTTGGTTCGTGACTGGCAATGGCCTTCTGACTTCGGGTATGGATGGGAAGGCGGTGCAAGACTCATAGCGAGACGCCTAGAGGTAAGTGACAGTCCGCTGTCTGTCTAGTAAATTTACATTTTAACTACTGCTGCTGCTGCTGCTGCTGCTGCTACTACTACTACTACTGCTGCTGCTGCTGCTGCTGCTATTAGTAGTGGCAGTAGTAGCAGCAGTAGCATTCGCAGTTGCAATAGCAGTAGTTGTAGTAGCTGTATAGTTGTAGCAGTAGCAGTAGCTGTAGTTGTAGTAGTAGCAGTAGGAGTAGCAGTAGGCTAGCAGTAGGCCTAGTTGTAGTTGTATCAGTATCAATTCTAGTAGGCCCTGCTAGCAGGAGCAGCACCACTAAGTAACAACAAAATACTGATATTATAATTATTTTTTATAATTGTAATTGTAATTGTAATCGTACATGTTATTATATTGCTATTGCTCTGATATTATTATTAATATTTTATTATTATTATTATTATTATTAATTTAAAAAATATTATATTATTATTATTATTACTTTTTTTATTATCATTATTATTATTATAACATCATCATTTATTAAACACGACGTTCTTACAAGAAACAGCACGAAATGATCTTTGTTCTGTATATGTAAGCTAATTTAATCAGTGCACGACGATTGTCGTACAGCGACGCAGGTAATTGGCGCGCGGCGTCTGGACAGGTGATTGTCTGGACAGCGCGTGATGTCTAGACGAGCGTAGGTTGAGTGTACAAGGAGGGAGTGGAAGTGAAGAAGGAGTGTTGTGTGTTGAGAGCTGTTGAGATAGGCTGTAATAGTTGTTGTTGAGTTGCGATAGAGTAGACTGATGAAGGTAGTAGTCGTGTAGTTGTTATGATAACGCAAGTGTAGTCATTGTTGTGTTGTTGCTGATCGTTTTACTTTACATCGGATTTTGGAGTATAATAAGAAGACTTAAACACGTCGTCGTTGTTGGTTACAAAACAGTGAAAGTCTGTAGATTCTTTACCTAGCCATTTAGCTAATGAAACAGTTATCTAGGGATAGGCCTATGCTACCACGAACTTATACGAAGAAGCTTCCGAAGAGACTGATAGGAGGAGGTGATGACAAGGAGGTTATCACATTTGGTGTCGTTGCGGTGAGATAACGATCCAAGTTGCAGGAGAACGATCCTAGTTACGAACGGCGGGTCTACGTGCCAAGTTACGAACGGAGGGATTCTATCCAATCAACAGACGTTGCGGAGGAACGGACGCTGTGAATTTATCGAGGAGCCGAGCACACGGGAGAAGCAACGATACATCGAGCATCCGTACGTCGGTGAGAAACGACAACACAACGACTACAAGGTAGAAAAACTTGCTTGTCTATTGAAGTTTGCTTAAAGAATTGAAGTCAGTCAATTGCAAACATTTGAAGAGTAGCCTACTATTTTATCGAGCATCTGTAAAGTAAAGAAGTAAGATGGAGAAACTTACAGAGCAAAAGCAAGCAGCTATTAAAAAGATGTCTTCGGAGAGAATAATAAAATTATTAATCGAAGCAGGTTTAGATGCAGAAGAAGTCGGACAGATGTCGAGGGAAAGTTTGATGAGAAATTTAGCCGAGGTTTGGGCTAAGAAAGAAGAAGAAGAAGAAGGTGCTGTCCGAGGCGCTGCGGAGAAGCCAGTTGAGAAGCCACAGCCACCTATGTCTATAGAGGCGTTGCTACAACTCATGATGATGAGTAGACAGGAAGAGAAAGAACGTCGCCAAGAAGAGAAGGAGAAAGAAGAGCGACGGTGCCACGAAGAGAAAGAACGTCGCCAAGAAGAGAAGGAGAAAGAAGAGCGACGGTGCCACGAAGAGAAAGAACGTCGCCAAGAAGAGAAGGAGAAAGAAGAGCGGCGCAGGCAAGAGGAGAACGAGAAAGAAGAGCAGCGCAGACAAGAAAAGAAAGAACGTAAACAAGAGGAGAAAGAAAAAGCAGAAAAAGCAGATAGGCTGCGACAACAAGAGATAGAAAAAGCAGAAAGGATGAGACAACAAGAGATAGATATGCAGAAGCAGCAGTTCCAGATGCAATTAGAACAAATGAGAATAGATCGTGACGAAGCAGAACGACGAAGAATGGAGTTAATGATAGAATACGAAAAAGCAAGAAAAAGCGATGAAGAAATACGAAAACAGCAGATCGAAGACAAAAAGGCTCGTGAGGAAGAAAAGGAGAAGATGCGTTTACAAGAACTGGAGAGAGCAGAAGAAATTCGTCAGGAAGAATTGCAAGCTGAAAAAGACAATTTGGAAAAAGCAGAAAGAGAAAGAGAAAAGCAGATGCAGTTAGAACAAAAGAAACTTGCTATCAAGGAGGCTCAACTTAAAGAAATGGCTATTGAAAAGGAAGAACGCAGAAAGCAGTTAGAACTATTACAACAGAAGATAGAACAGGAAGAACTGCGGAGAACCGAAGATCAAGATCGACTGAAGAAGAGAGACGAAGATGATCGTAAGAGCCGAGAAGTGTCAGAACAGATTAGACTCAGAGAAAGTGAGACAATGGTGTCCAAGATTAAGAAGATAGGTGATGCAATGAAGCATGTGCTACCTACGATGCCATAAGATATGATGGAAGTGCCATTATATTTTGAGACAGTGGAAAATGCATTCAATAGCTTTGCTGTGGAAAAGCAGTACTGGGTGAAATTGTTGTTGCCATTGATGACCCCGAGAGCGCGAACGGTATTGAATCGATTGTCATTTGAGAATTTAGATAAATACGATGCAGTGAAAGAGCACTTGTTGAAGGAATTCAAGTTAACAGCTCGTGAGTACAGGTCAAGGTTTGCAGATGCCAAGAAGACAGCCGAAGAAATGTATACGATGTTCACGGCTAGGCTGAAGAACCTGTTGAATTATTATGTCCGGAGTAGACGAGTGGACAAAGACTACGAGAAGCTGTTTGATTTGTTAGTGGCGGACAAGCTGAAAGAATGTTTACCACCAGGTCCACTGCAGTTTGTCTTAGCAAAAGAGGGCACAGAATGCTTGGAAGCTAGTAATGTTGCAGACCTCGCAGACATACATGTAAACAATCGGATTGGTGTGATGTTCCAAGACAAACCGAAATTTGAAGCATGGGGAAATAGCTCAAAGCCATTCAAGTGGAACAAGGATAGCAAAGACACCGGAAGCCAAGCCAAGAGTAATGATGCAAAGAAAGATAATTATTCTGGAAAGCAGTATTGGCAAGATAAGAAAGAGTCAACGTGGGACAGACAAACCTACAATCGAACTCCGCCGCTGGGACGCCCAACAGAAAGTAATGCATCATACACGCCGTACAACAAGTGGGAGAACAATGAGCAAAGAAGTTTTATAAAGAAACGTTGCCACAACTGTCATTCTGACAAACACCTAATAAAACATTGCCAAGCACCAGGAGCGGCAAATCTGAGGAAGAACTTTAGCAGAAGTGCAGAAAATCTTCGAGTAAACCAGATACAAGTGATGAATGCACCAGACCAGTTTGAAGAATCGGACGATCGTGAAACAGAAGTGAAGTCGGTAATGAAGTGTACGCCGCAGTTCACCATACAGAAAGAAGCGATAAAGACTACTTCCATTGCAGAAATTTGTCGAGAAACAAAAAGTAAAGAGGAGTGTCAACGCATAAAGAAGATATCGTTGCAGCATGTAAATGTGGAGATACGTGGGACTGATGGGCAGCCTGTGCAAGTCGAGGCGTTGATTGACTCGGGGACCGAGATACCAGTAATCAACGAGGAACTGCTGAAAGGAACGACAGTAGAAGAAATCGGCAGAGTTCATTTGCAATGTGTAGCTGGAGAGCCGATTCCAGCTAAGTTGGTGAAAATCGAAGTGCGGATGAGCGGTCGTAACGAAAGAGCAGCTACAGAGGACAGGACAATAAATATCGCGCCATATTTAACTTTAGTGTGTGCCAGCATTCCAGCGGATCTGTGCAAAGAAAACAGAGAAAAGTTCTTGCTACATCCGGAGATAAATGCAGAATTGAAAGAGATTCCACCAGTGAGTGTATTGCAAGGGGAACTACAAGCGAATGTGACTACAAGAGCACAAAGTCGGAGAGCAGAAGTCGAAGGCGGAGAAGATGAAACGATAAACGAAAGTTCGCAAGAAGATGACATGGACAGCGAAGATGAACTCAGCATTCAAGATGACGAAAGAACAACATCTGAGAACAATGAAACTGAAGAAGAGATGGCTGCATGTGAACGAAATGATAGTGAAGATTCCGGAAGCGACGCTGAACTGGAGACAAGTATGAGGGACTTGTTCACAGAGAATTCGAACGATGAAAGACAGCTGGAAGATGCGAAGAAATTCGAGGAGCAGCAGAGAAATGACGAGTCACTGAAATCGTGGTGGAGGATCGCTGAAGACAAAGGATCAGAGTTTAGCGTGGTGAATGGATTGATGTATAAGAAACATCAAATGCTGGATCAGCTAGTGTACCAGTTGGTGTTACCGAAAGAGAGAAGAATTCAAGTAATGGAATTAGCTCACGAGTCAGTATTTGGCGGACACTTGGGAGAAGAGAAGACACGAGAGAGAATCAAGTTGTCCTTTGTCTGGCCAAAGATGCGTCGAGACGTGGTGAAATTTTGTAAGTCCTGTGAGAAGTGTCAGCTGAAGGCACGAAGTTTGGTGATGGGTCGAGTGCCGATTACACCAATTCCAAGGGAAGATGTTCCATTCCGACGGATGACTATGGACGTGGTAGGCCCAATAGAACCGAAGTCAGCAGCTGGGCATAAGTATTGCTTGTGCATAGTGGATTCATGTACAAGATGGCCGACAATCTTTTTGCTGAAGTCATTGACTGCTAAGGCTGTGTGCGAAGCTTTGATGAAGCTATTCATTGACGTGGGGGTGCCATCTGTGATCACCAGCGACAGAGGCACAAATTTTACAGCCAGTCTTACAAGGGAATTTTTGAAATTGATGGGATGCTGTCCACGATTCGATTCACCAGGGCATCCAGAGGCAGCCGGATTAGTCGAGAGATGGAACCAGACGTTCAAGAAGATGGTACATCATGTCATTGTGGAAAATCCAAAACAGTGGCATAAAATCATTCCGTTTACTGTATGGGCATTGAGAGAAGTTCCAAACGCAACGACAGGAGTGGCACCATATCTGCTGGTGTATGGAAAAATGCCAAGAGGACCATTAACTATCTTAAAGGAAAGCTGGACCAAAGAAATAAATCTACCGCCAAACATTGGAGTACAACCAGCAAAGTACCTGAAGAACCTAAGAGCAGACATGGAGAAAGCCTTGATATTCGCTGAGAATTGTGCAGAGGAAAAGCAAAAACAATATGCCAGTCAATACAACAAGAGAGCCAAAGATAAAGAATTCGAACCAGGAGAAAACGTCATCGTCCTGTATCCAACGTCAACCAATAAATTGATCTCACGATGGCATGGTCCATGTACAGTGCTACAAAGAAGATCCAAGTATTCGTATCTGGTGGACATGAATGAAAACGGCCGACGAATCGTCCATGCCAACAAAATGAGGAAGTTCATCGCAAGAACATTATCGTGTGGTCTCATCGTGGAAGAGGACGACGAATTCGGATCAGTGGTAGAGCTACCATTGAAAGAAGACCATGCAGAGACGACACAGAAATCGCTGCAATTGGACTATGAACAGATCGGACATCTTACGTGCGAGCAACAGAAACAGCTACTGGATGTACTGAACCGTTATGCAGACAGATTTTCGGACAAACCTGGATTATGTACATTGGTAGAACACGAAGTGGTGCTGAGACCGGACTTTCGAGAGAAAGAGTTCATGGCTTATCGAATACCGCTGATATACCGCGCAGAAGTGGACAAACAAATACAAGAGATGCTGAAAGCAAACATCATTCAACCGTCGTCGAGCAGAATGGCAAGTCCGCTGGTCATCGTCAAGAAGAAGGACGGATCCTTGAGACTCGCGTGCGACTACAGGTACGTGAATTCATATACTGAAAATTGTCGATATCCCATGCCGATCGTCAACGACGTGCTGAGCAAAGTCGGGAAATCCAAGTTTATTTCCGTCTTGGACTGTCGCAGTGCTTACTGGACTTGTCCTGTGAAGAAATCCGACCAATGGAAAATCGCATTCGTTACCCATAATGGACTGTACGAATTTACACGTGTCCCGTTTGGCATGATTAACTCTGGACGGACTTTTGTAAAAGCAATAAACATGATTTTGCAACCGATTAATGCATTTACTGAACCCTATGTTGATGACATTGCAGTACATTCTGATGATTGGAACATTCATTTGAAACATTTAGAATTGTTTTTGAAACAAATAAGACTGCATAATGTAACCTTGAACTTGAAGAAATGTGTGTTTGGTAAGAGTGAGGTGAAATTCATCGGTCACCTCATAGGATCAGGGAAGAAGATGATGAATCCAGATAGGATTGACAGTTTGATTAATTTAAAAAACCCTGAAACGAAGAAGCAAGTGAAGCAAGTGTTAGGATTTTTTGGTTTCTACAGACAATTTATTTGTAATTTTGCTGAAATTGCTAAACCATTAACAGATTTAACTAGCAAGCAGACACCTGAGAACATTGTTTGGACTGAGGACCACCAGAAGTCTTTTGATTCTCTTAAAGAAATTGTTTTATCAAATGTGATTTTATACATGTTCGAGGTTGGCAAACCATTTAATTTGTACTGTGATAGCAGTGATTTTGCTGTGGGGGCTGTGCTGTCACAAGTGGACGATGAGGGGATAGAACGTCCCGTTTCATTTATCAGTCAGAAGCTGACAGATACCCAGAGGAGATGGGCGACGATTGAGAAGGAAGCCTATGCAATCATATGGGCTTTAAACAAATTGAAAGAAATTATTATTGGTTCCAAGATTAATGTGTTCACTGACCATAATCCTTTAGTTTATTTGACTGAGTCAATGTCGAAGTCTGCTAAGTTAGTCCGATGGTCTTTATCATTGCAAAATTTTGACATTCTGTTGAACTATAAGAAGGGAAAGCTGAATGTAGTAGCGGACTGCTTATCGAGATTGTAGTATAAGATGTTTTGTGATTGCATTTAGTATAGGAATTGTTTGTATTTAGTTTAAGCATTATACGTTCGCTAATTTTTAAGATTAATTAGCTCTCTTCAAAAGAAAGGAAGGAGGTAATGTAAGCTAATTTAATCAGTGCACGACGATTGTCGTACAGCGACGCAGGTAATTGGCGCGCGGCGTCTGGACAGGTGATTGTCTGGACAGCGCGTGATGTCTAGACGAGCGTAGGTTGAGTGTACAAGGAGGGAGTGGAAGTGAAGAAGGAGTGTTGTGTGTTGAGAGCTGTTGAGATAGGCTGTAATAGTTGTTGTTGAGTTGCGATAGAGTAGACTGATGAAGGTAGTAGTCGTGTAGTTGTTATGATAACGCAAGTGTAGTCATTGTTGTGTTGTTGCTGATCGTTTTACTTTACATCGGATTTTGGAGTATAATAAGAAGACTTAAACACGTCGTCGTTGTTGGTTACAAAACAGTGAAAGTCTGTAGATTCTTTACCTAGCCATTTAGCTAATGAAACAGTTATCTAGGGATAGGCCTATGCTACCACGAACTTATACGAAGAAGCTTCCGAAGAGACTGATAGGAGGAGGTGATGACAAGGAGGTTATCACAGTATAGTTAGTGGTCCTCATCACAGAGCAACTGTGTGAATGTGCCTCGAAAAGCAACAGCGTTATGTCTTTGAGTACAAATTGACAGACGTTGGAACAGGTGGGTGGTTTCGAGCGGATTTCCAGTAACAACTGACAAACGCCGACCCAGTTCGGTTAAGAATTCAGTGCCTGATTTGTTAATTGGGCCAAGTGTTTCGAAAGCAATCGGGATGAAATCCTGTGTTGCGAAGAGATCCACATACTTGACATTTTTTCGTGTAGCAGCCACTTCGGCCGCACCTCCTGGAGAAGTCGATTTCACGTGGATGTATGAGGTGGCGCAGGTGTGGATGCTAGTGGCATCCCAGGCGATGTATTTGCCTCGCGACCACGGAATCAACGTTGCGCCATCAGGTCGCTTGCCGTCGGTACGGAACCGGCCAGGCGGTTCTTTAGTGCTAGGAGTCTCCGCTTTCTGGAGGGCCCTCCAAATGATATCGTTTAATGCGAAGTGTCTGCTGGATCGCCCCACTGATTGTTTACAGACCAGACCGTGGTGTCCTCCTTGATCTGTCGTCTCTCCACACTGGCACTGGTGTGGCACGTTGAGATTTAGACCCAAACGCAAACCAACAGCCAGCCTAACGGCCTCATTGCTAAGACCCAACCCACATGAAATTATTGGCACAGTAACCATCCAGTCACCGGCGTTTGGAGATGTCACCGCTCCCAGTCGGGCCCGATTGAAGGGGTCATTGAGTGATGACCAAACATCTGATTTGTCGCTGTCGATCAATGGTATGTCCCAGACCTTCTGCTTTGTCAACGCATCCTCATCTCCACTCGGATGTGATGTGATGCGGAACTGTAAAATTTCCTCCCTCAGGTCATCCGTCCAATCCCCGCTGCCGAGAATTGCAGTCCCAAGATTTCTGGTTGATGCAGCTGACGCTAAGTAAGCAGAAGATGCCAGCATCGTAACCCTTCTAATCCCAAGACTACCATCTCTGATTGGGAGCGTAGCCTGTTTCCACTGGATGTCATTGAGCTTGATGTTGATGATCGCTTCCAGTCCGAGCCTCATCAAGTTATCCAATGACTCCAAGAGGGGGTGACCCTAGCGTGGTGCGGTCCTCAATAGGTATGTCATCTTAATTATTATTATTATTATTATTATTATTATTATTATTATTATTATTATTATTATTATTATTATTATTATTATTATTATTGTTATTATTATTATTATTATTATTATTATTATTGATGACAATGAAGTTGTGATTTTCAATCTACTGGATGACGTGTATTTCAGATAACAAAAGGCCAGCATGCAGATTTGACGCAGCTAAGACAGAGTCTGCGTTCCTGCTTTGAAAAGATCGGATGCTGTCTGCTTCCCCACCCTGGAGATAAGGTCGCGACGAATCATCATTTCGATGGTCGACTCTCGGGTTAGTCTATGTAAACTTATGCGGTCATTATTATTATGTCTCTTTAAGTTACCATGATGGCTGTTGCTGATATCGTTCTTACTATGCTATGTAGCACTATGCTGCATTACAGCGGCGCCCGCAGGCGTACGCACTTACGCAAGTGCGTACAGCGCTGAAGGCTGCAAAATAAATAAATAAATTACGAATTAAAGCTTAATTCTTATTCTATTGAATCTACTAGCTGGGGTACCCGGCGATGCCCGGGAATTTTATGCAAATAGCCGTGAAGCTATGGTGAAGGAATGGAAATAGCAAACGTTTGGGTTTTCGGGCCCCCACCATGGCTGGACTTGACGGTCTTCTGTCTACATGCAAAATTTCATATCAATAGCTGCAAAGCTGCCAAAAAAATTCGCCCCCCAAATTTTTTCCACTCCGTACAGCACCCTCCCTGCCCCCACCAGGCCCATGCCGGGCGAGGTGTGTGTTGGTTTGGGGCGAGGTGGCCCCGGTGACACTCTATCTAGCTGCAACTTTTCCAGTGAATAGCTGTGAAACTATGCATGGCGATGGAATGGAATAGCAAGAAGTTTGGGTTTTCGCACCCCACCGTGGAACCCTGGTGGAGGAGATTCACCATCCCCTCCACTGGCTGGACCAGACGGTCCTCTGTCTAGATGCAAAGTTTCAGATCAATAGCTGGAAAACTAAAAAAAATGCCCCTCCCAAATTTTTTGCCTCCCTCCCTAAACAACGCCCTGCCCCACCAGGCGAGGTGTGTATTGGCTGGTGGCGAGGTGGTCCCGGTGGCACTCTATCTAGCTGCAAATTTTCAGGTGAATAGCTGTGAAACTATGGCAATGGTAAAAATATCGAAAATGGAGTTTTCGCCCCTCCTCCATTCTCCCTCTGGTGGTAAAGATTCGCCAACTCCTCCACTGGGTGGACCTGACGGTCCTCTGTCTAAATGCACAATTTGACATCAATAGCTGCAAAAATTATGCACCCCCAAAAAATGTTCGCACCGTAAACAACGCCCTGCCCCACCCGGCCCCTGCGTGGCGAGGTGGATGTTGGTTGGATGCGAGGTGGTCCCGGTGGCACCCTATCCAGCTGCAACTTTTCAGGTGAATATCTGTGAAACTATGGCGATGGTGTAAAAATAAGGGAAATGGAGTTTTTTGCCCACACCCATTTCCCCATGGTGGTAGGGATTCGCCAACTCGTTTACTGGGGGTACCTGACGGTCCTCTGTCTAAATGCAAAATTTGACATCAATAGCTGCAAAAGAAATTTTTCGCCCCCCCCCCCCAAAAAAAAATCCCCCCCCATCCTGGCCCCCATGGTGTTATAAATTCGCCAACCCCTGCACTATCTAAGTCTTATGGACCCCTGTCTAGGTGCAAAGTTTCAGATCAATAGCTGCGAAACTGTGCTCGTGCATTCTGGACAAAGTCACATACATACAAACATACAAACATACATCCTTTCTTATACACCGTGATTCAAAAAAAACTAAGCCAAACTGTTTTTCATATATCTCTAATGCCTGATAACATATCATGCTGAAATTTTCCAGATGTTTAGAGAAGTGGACCAAGAACATCATTCCAAAATTTCATGAGATTAAGTTGAATGGATAAAAAGATATGAATATTTAAACTTCGAATGCCGAAATTGCAGTTTACAAGCAATTTTCTGTTAGATTCAATAAAATGTTTCCTTAAATCTCTAATGCCTGACGATTATTCATTCTAGAATTTTCCAGATATGTAGAGAATTGAACCAACAATATGATTCCAACAGTATGGTTTGATTATAATTATTTGATTAATTAAGATGCTCAAAAAGTCCTACTCCTGCTTGCACGCAAGCCTGGAAGCGCTGGCGCCAAGCGTTGGGCAACAAAAATCGATTGTCCTCTGGTCCAGGTCATCCCACACTTCCAACAAGCCTTCTTTCAGATCGTTTATATCGTGGAGTGTTGTCTGTTAGACTCGGTCTTGCATCACGTTCCACACTTTATAGTCGACAGGATTCAAATCTGGGCTGTTCGGAGGTCATAATGTGGGATAATCGAAGTCTGGCGTCTCTCGTGTCAGCATTTTGATGGTTTCCTTGGCTCTGTGGGTTGGCGCTGTTCTTTTGAAGAAGAAAACAGCCTTCTGGGGCTAGATTTCTGATTACAGGTAGATGTTGTGACTGCAGAACATTGCGATAATATACTCCGTTAATTTTACCCCAGGATCCCTGAAGACGAAAAATTGTCAACTATCAAGCATCAAAGCCGCAACAAACACCATAACAGACTTGCTGAAAACTGACAATTCGGGAGATGAAGCTTAAATATTCATATCTTTCTATCCGTTCAAATTTATGACATGATATTTTGGAATCCTATTCGTGGTTCAATTCTCTAAATATCGGGAAAATGTTAGTATGCTTAATTATCAGGCATTGGAGATATAAGAAAAACAGTTTAGCTCACTTTTTATTGAATCTGACAGAAAATTGCTTGTAAACTGCAATTTCGGCATACGAAGTTCAAATATTCATATCTTTTTATCAGTTCAACTTTATCTCATGAAATTTTGGAATCATATTCTTGGTCCACTTCTCTAAATATTTGGAAACATTTAGCGTGATATGTTGACAGGCATTAGAGATATATGAAAAACAGTTTGGCTTAGTTTTTTTTGAATCACGGTGTAGATATAAATATATTAATTTATCGTTTCAAACAACATCCGAAATTAGGGGCCGTCCATAAAGTACGTCACGCTCCAGGGGGGGGAAGGGGCGTAAGAAAGTGTGACAGTTTGTGACAGGGGGAGGGGGTCAGGCCATGTGTGACGTCACACTTTTTTTAATGATGTGTATTACATAATTGTCTAGTCTAATTTTTGCAATTTTTGTTTTCAAATTCAATCTACATTGAGTTACTGCTTCAATGAATAACTGTGACAACTGTTGACAATTAACTATTCTACTATTAAAGTCATTTTAATAATGTGATAGTTCTTTTAAGTGGAAACTTTACAGTTTAATAGTGAAGTGTGCTTTAGATTAAATTTGAATAAGGTGTTAATTGAAAAAAAATCGAAAGTGTGACGTACTTTAGGGGCGGAGAGTCCGAGAAAGTGTGACGTCCGAGACTTGTGACAGTTTGTGACAGGGGGAGGGGGGGGGTTAAAAATGGTGAAAAATAGCGTGGCGTACTTTATGGACGGCCCTTTAGCTCTAGGCGTATGCGTATACCCAAATGCAGCAAAAGGCTTAAGTTGGCGATACCTTGCTGGAGGGACGTATGGAGGGGAAGGCAACGAGAGGCAAAAGAAGATGAAATATGCTGAGTGATCTTGAGAATGGAGATATGGTACCACCAAAAGGAAGGCGCAGGACAGAGCGGGATGGCGGAGGTCGGAAAGGATCACGAGGTCGTCCATGTCACAAACCTGCTCAACAGCAGAAGACTGAAGAAGTGGCGATACCTCACAATCGCCAGTAGGCCTATAAAGCTCGCTTCGATCGCCGTTTGCTTCATATTGTGCAGGCTATGCGTACAGGAGAAAATCCTGGGGGCGCCGCTGCTGCATTATGTTATTATATTGTATTGTCATGCTTCCCTAATGCTGTATTGCTATAATTGTTTATCATACTGCGCCATGTTATGGCGTCGTGCTGTACTATGTAGGCCTACCTGATGCTATGTTGATTTATATAATGGTGCATCAATGCTGATTTATTATATTCAATTACATTATGTTTCTATAGTAAGTTGTGTTGTTTTGTTGCATTATGTCTTGCTGCATTTTCTTAAGCAGTGTGCTTGTGTGTGTGCGCGATCGTGTTTCTGTGCGTGTGTGTGAGCAACATTACGTAAGAATGACATTAAGGAAATCAATCAATCAATCAAAATTCATATAGCGCCACTTCAAGGTATTTACTCAGAGGTGCTCCCGGCCGAGATCAAGTAAAAACAGTCTTCAACAGTTTGTGAAATTGAGAACAACTTGGGAGGTGTCGCATAGTCAAGGGAAGCCCCTTCCAGGTTGATGGACCAACCATAGAAAACGAACGGCTTTGCATTGTTGCAGAGCAAATGAAAGGAACCATAAAGTCACCATGGACAGAAGAGCGCCGTGCGCGGCGGCCTATGCAAGTGGAAAGAGGGAGGCAAAGCTCACACAGATAAGAGGGTGCCCAGCCTGATAAGCATCGCCACACAAAAGATGCAATAATATAAATGTAGGCTACAGTGTTGAACAGAAGGTTTTGAGTGTAGGACTTCATCTTGCGCTTGTTTGTTTAAATTAGATATCAAAGACGACTTCAAACGGCATGTCAAGGAGTTCGTGAGTTCTCTACTCGCTCCAAATAATCTCGTCGTCAAGAAATTCAACGGAACTGAAATCACTGGAAAGGAACTCCTTGAATACTTTAAGGTAACGGCTTCTGTACTCTGATTTTATGCATCAACTTTTCTGTAGTTGAACTTTCTTTGAAATTGGTCCTAGTACAACTTTAGACGATCATCATCAGAAGGTTTTGAGCGTAGGACTTCATCTTGCGCTTGTTTGTGATCATCATTATCATCATCATCATCATCATCATCATCATCATCATCATCATCATCATCATCATCATCATCATCATCATCATCATCATCATCATCATCATCATCATCATCATCATCATCATCATTGTTTGATGATAATGATGATTAAGCTTAACCGTACTCAGTGGCGCAACAAGGGGGGGGGGTGCTGGAGGGTGCTTGAGCACCCCAGGGCTAAAAAGGTGACCCACGCAATTTTTCCAAATCCAATGAGTTTTTGGGTGGGTAGGGGTCCTTTTGCTCTTTCAGTCTTTCAGACTACACAAAAAGGAAGTTTCTTCATTCGTCTGTATTATAATCTTAATCAAATTCATGGTTCATAAAGCACTAGATGTCAGTGTTTACCTTGTCTACCTGAGTTTGTCTGGGGTCTCGAGAATTTGTCTAGTGATGAATTTAAAGCGTTAATGATATGCCAATGCCATTGCATTGCAGTGTCTCGCCAATTTATTGATAATATGTTACAACAGAATTGATAGTACCATGGTTGTAAAAAAAAGCCGATGGAAACGGAATAAAAAACGGAAAAAACGTCGGGTTTTTTCGGAAAAATAAAAACCGACAAAAAACAATAAAAAACGGGAACGGAAGATAACTTTACTTTGCTACATCTAAAATTGCATTTTAACCTTGAAAACCTTGATTAGGAACCTACTACACGCAAGCCATCTCTTAAATGATGATGTTAAACGATGAAATAATGACTTTAGTTAGCTGAATCCTTGAGAGTTGGCGGAAAACATACGGTAAGGAATTACAGAAAAAATTACAATTAAGGAAACTAATAACAGAAAGTAAATGAATAAATAAAGTTAAAGAAAAACAAAAAACGATTAAAAAAAACGATGGTAAAAATAAAAAACGAAAAAACGACGTTTTGGGGAGAGAATAAAAACGGAAAAAACGACGTTTTGAGGAGAGAATAAAAAACGGGAAAAAACGTTTTTTACAACTATGGATAGTACCATGAGGGCGCGGGGGTCTAGTGGTGGCGTCGTTGCCTTGGAGCCGGAAGGTCCGAGGTTCGAATCCACCCTCAAGCCGCGTAAGGACCTCGGGCAAGTCCTTCACTTACAATTGCTCAGCGCTTCGGCGTGAAACTCCGATGCAGTGTCCGCTCTGCATCGGGAGCGCCTCTGAGTAGAGAGAGCTTGAAGGGGCGCTATAACAAGTACACATACATACATATAGTACCGTGTGTGCTATTTTATTAATACCCAGTTAAGAATTGTTTCCTTCAAATTAGTATTTATATATTATATAGTTGTTCAGCTTTGTTTGATCTAGAGTTCTTGACATTTCCAGCGGAAAAAGCGCCCAGAAATAAAAACATTTCCCCAGAAAATTCGACAAAATGAAAGTTTTTAGTTGTTGTTTATTATATTGTATTACATGAACTGCCCTATTAAACCATGATCTCATTTCCTACTATATAGTAAAATAAATTATTTATTAGTATAATATAATTATGATACTATTAGGCCTGTAGCCCTGTAGTATGATATTTTTAATGTGCACAACTTAGGCTACTGTCATGGGCGGATATTTAGGACGATAGGGGAGACGTACATGTAGGTAGGCCTAATTGTGAGGCAACACTCTGAGATTTTAAACCGATGTTGAAATCTGAAATCATTCTTTTTTTATCAGCACTGAAGTAATAGAGTTATTTTGCTTAGTTGACATCTTAATATGGTACCATAATAAAGTGGAAACTCGAAAAATTAATTTTTATAATTGTGAGTAGCCTATATTCATTGAAGTTTAGACCACTCTTATCAGCACTGAAATAGTAGAGCAATTTTGCTTTAGATGGCAGCTTAAAATGCTGCCATTGCAGTGTGAAAATTAGAAAATTTCTTATGTGGATGTGCACATTCCCTCCTAAAGCCCCTGCCCTTTTCCGTCGGATGCTCGCGTTTCCCCAGAAACCTTGATTCGCAGAGAAGAGACTAGATAAAATACTGGTTATTAAGAGATGGGTTAGAACCGTTAGATTAAATACTGGTAATTACTTCTGCGACTCGCGAGCTATAATAGGTCTAATACCCTTTGTCTTATCTAGATAAATGTGAAAGGACATTTTGAAGTTTTAAACCATGGTTTTCAGAAGTTTTCATGGGTTTATCGCTCATAAATACAGAGCTGGCAAACAAGAGCCTGAAACGTGCTCTAGCTGATGTCAAAAGTAAAAACTACGCTGGTTTCTG
Source organism: Lumbricus rubellus (assembly GCA_945859605.1). Classification (NCBI taxonomy): domain Eukaryota; kingdom Metazoa; phylum Annelida; class Clitellata; order Crassiclitellata; family Lumbricidae; genus Lumbricus; species Lumbricus rubellus. Next base: position 2,360,122 of record OX243818.1, read on the forward strand.
GCATTCTGGGGCTCCGCCCCAGATCCCGCTGTGAGAGCTTACGACGCTCCCCCAAACCCTCTACTCGACACTGGCTTCGTGCTTTTGGTACTCGCTGCTTCGCACCTTCGGCGCTTACAATAATTCTGAGCACCCCCCCAGGAAAATGTTCTGGTTGCGCCCCTGACTATACTAACTGAACAGACAGCCTGCAATACATATCCGCCCAAGCGGGGCTTGAACTCGTTACCTCTCGCTCTCTACGCCAGCGTGTTATCCATTACTCTACCGGGCGGAGCCTTTTTACTGACAGATGGTCTTGTTTTTGCTAATGAAGCATAAAACTGCTAAAGCGTAGAAGACTTTCGAGACTTATAATTCTACGGTACTGGAGACGGCTGGTGTAGATAGGAATCTACTTGAATTAATTACAGAGAAGAAGATGTCATTCATTCATTCATTTAAGACATTTGTATAGCGCCTCTTCATACTTCGGACGCATCATGAGGAAACATGGAGATTGCTTAAGGAAGGAAATTTTGCAAGGAACAGTTCCGGGGGCAAGATCAAGAGGAAGACCTAGGAATCAAGGCCGTAGACATGGGGGTGTTTTGGGTGTTTGAACACCCCCCGAAATGGAAAATGCAGAAAAAATCTATTGTATTTTTTAGTTCGTGATGCAAAAAAGCACGGAAAAAGCCATAAAACACCCCCCGAAACGAAATAATAGATTAAATTTTGATGTTTCGATCTGAAAAATCGAAGTTAACGACTAAAAAAGGTCATCAGAAATTTTGACGGCGAAAATGGATAATAATTCCAAGATTTTTGAACCGGCTGACTAATAAAAAAAGGTCGTCAGAAAATTTCGTCGATAAAAATGGAAATTTTGGCCGCTGAAAACACCCCCCGAAATAAAATCCTGGCTACGGCCTTGCTAGGAATAGGTGGTGGGACAACATGTGTGAATGGACGGGATTATCAACAGCGAAATTGTTGAGAGCATCCGAAGACAGGAGAGAATGGAGAAGAACTGTCCAAAATGCGACCAACCCTCGTGTCGAGGAAGGTTGAAGGCAAGGCAAGGTTACGGTAATTTTCATCACGTTGTAAAAACACAACTTTAATGCGATAAAATATCTCTTTCCATTATTACTGAACGTGTAAGCTTATAGTAATGGTATTACCTGCTACACGGTGTCCAACCGGTCCGCGGAGTCCTGATTGCCGGTCCGTGAAGAAGTCTGAGAGTGAAAAATAAATTACGATTAGGCTATTAATTTATATATTTAAAAATTGTGAAATTATTCGAATTGTTGTTCCAAATTTATTCAAAATTCTGTCTCAGACTTTAAAAATACATTACTGTAGTGCCTTATTTTAACATGCAAAATGGCTGTGCAAAAGCAATTTTAGGCATATTAATTATAAAATTCCCTAATTATAAATAACCCTTTAATTAGTTTTTTTAAAACAGTTCGCTTTTGTTTGCAAATGGGCTTGCCATTAAATTTAGCGGTCCGTGAGCTTCCCAAATAAATTACTGCCGGTCCGCGACCTGCAGAAGTTTGAGAACCACTGGCTTATATAATTCCTCTGAGTCGGTTTCTATGTAGTTACCTGCATCAAGTCATTCACTGACAATTATTTTATTCAGTGCCATCAATTAAATCCTGGTCAACAGACTTTGTAAATGCACAATAATAAATTGCACAAATTTCTGTTAATTAATTAAACCGTTTCTGTTGTAGGAATAATTATGTTAAAATCTTCAAGGGCAATAAGTTGCCAGAGCTAATGTCTGTGTTCGAGGTAGGCAGTCCAGTTCTCTTTACTTTATTCTAATTGAAACTCGACTGTCAACACGGAAATATTATACAAGAAACTTGGAAACTTGGTGCACTTTCCAACTGAGCATTTATGAGTAGGCCTATACACTGACTGGGCAGTGGGCAATACAAGTCGGAAGAGCAGACGGAGAGGGAGACGACTGGCCACCGCGTTCTTTGGCAGGGCTGAGAAAAAGCTAAGTAGGGGAAAATTACTTCGCCCCATTTCTGCCACTTCGCTAAGTCCTTTTATTGTATTGTATTTAAACATTTATAAAGCGCCTCTAGTAAGGTGAAGCGTTCAGAGGCGCTCCCAGTGCGCAAGGCCCAGCGAGAAGAAACAGGTTTTGTGAAAAGACAAAGCATAGGAGAGACTACCAGAAAGAAGTATAGAGCGAACAGAAGGAGAGAGGGCATTCCAAAGAGAAGGACCAATTGAGACAAATGATCGAGACTGAGCCATAACAGTTCTAGACCGAGGAACCAAGAGGTCAAATCTGTTGGGTGAGCGAAGTGGACGGTGGGAGGAAGCTGAGTGAGGACAAAGTAAAACATTAGTCAGATATTTTGGGGCAAGACCCCGTTGAGCCTTAATGATCAGAGTGAGGATCTTAAATTGTGTGCGAGCACGGAGAGGAAGCCAGTGAAGTTCATGAAACATAAAGGCAGATATGTGAGAGTACTTGGGAAGGCGGGCAATCAATCTAGCAGCTGAGTTGAGAACCGACTGAATCGGTGAAAGACGAACTTTAGGAAGACCAATGAGGAGAGCATTGCAATAGTCAATTCGTGAAAATATAAAAGCATGAATTAAGGTAGTGAAGATGGAGGAGGAGACAGAGCGACGAATGACTCTGAGACGTCTTAAATGAAAATATGATAAGCGTGTCACATTGGAAATATGCTCAGTAAAGGTAAGTGAGCTATCAAGTACAGCACCCAGATCCCGCACACTAGAAGAGAAAGAAAACAGCGGGAATGTTTCAGAGAGCAGAATGAAATCATGAATTCATGCTATTATGTCCTCTGATCGGCTTGACCTCTTTGTTCCCCGCGTCAGGACCGATATGGCTCAATCCAGATCATTTTCCGGCATTAGAATGGACTTCCACCATACATTCGCTCTGGCATCCTCTCTGGCAGCCTTTTGTCATCTTTCTCTTGTCTAAAAAGTAAAAACCTACCTTTTCTCTCGGAGTTGCACGCACTGGGAGCGGCTTCTGACAGGTTCTTGATGCAAGAAGCGCTTTACAAATGGTCATAAATTATACAATACAACTTCTTCTTTTCCTTCCGGCTAGGATTAATCCCTCGCTGAGGAGGGGTCAGCCATGCTGAGGAGGGGTCAGCCAAATTATACAATACAACACAGCGATATAATTTTAGACAAAATATACATAGCCTACTTAGTACTTGTGCAACTCGGTAGGATATACGCTGAGAAACGGGAAGACAGTGAAGAACGTCGCACTTATAGGCATATATAGCCAAGGTCACAAGGGCATATTTAGAAATGCAGCCAATAAGGCGAGTAGCAGAACAAAGAACTCGTTCAAGGCGCCCAATTACTCCAAGTGACGGATCTGCGAGTAGGCTACCGAACTGCACTGATCAATATTTTACTATAGTGACAAGGGCATGCACACGAGCCACAGTAGCATAATGCACGTGTCTATGCGTTGTGCATGTATTTGTGTAATGTGTATGCGTAATGTGTGTGTCTGAACATTTTTAGTACCCTCAATTGTGTATAATCTGCGCAGGTCAGCGTCCATGCGGTCGTTTACCGACCTCTCTGTCATTTCGACGGATTATTTCATCAAAACGCAGAACTTTCACAGTTGTTTCAGACAGTTTGGAGTTTTCTGCTTCTAGACTCGCGTACTGGACTTTTCGTTGGACTTCTCAAGGTTTTTGCGCTGGTTGGAGGGTTTTTGTTGTAAGTCGCGTTGGCCACGTTAGTGCATCAGCGACCATCCCTATGATGCACAGACAGCACAGCCGAGTCGTACCATACGCCGTGCGTGTACGCCGCTGCAAGCCGGTATTTACATCGCCAGAGGACGGCTCACGCAGGTCAGCGTATGGACTGAACTCGACTGCAGCTGTCAACGGCGGCGCTTCCAACTACCGACCGACAAGTGACGAATGCCTTCTACTGCGCGCATCCTTGCTGGAGCTTCAACGATTAACCGGACGGGAGTCATCTACCACCTACCAGAGACTCTGATCAACCACGCCATCTACCAGCTCTACGGGAATCCGATGGTCAACTCGACGTGTTTGCGATGGCTTGCCACTGGTGACTCTTTCAGCTAACTGTATTTTGTTTTGCAACTTGTTGTTATTTTTTGCTCGCTATGACTGTTGACTTAACATCATTTCGGCTAGTTAGTGCAGAGAGCGCCTCTGAGTAGATATCTTGAAGAGGCGCTATATAAATTCTCAGAATGAATGAATAAATGAATGAATAATATATAATGTGTGTATGAGTGTATGCGTGTGTGTCTGTGTGCGGTGTTGTGTGGAAACGGTGTGATGCAGTGTAGCTTGTTTCGTTGCTTAGGCAACTACAGAAGCGAACAATCTGGCTGCACTCAGAGAGGCTATGGACCTGTACACAACGAGCATGGAACTGGTAGGTATTTATAAAGTAGTATTCATGAGTATATATTATATTCATGGCTATAAAGGGCCTCATCGTCAGGAAACAGATGGAAGAGAAGAAAGAAGAAGAATTCATGAATAGACATGGACAGCTCTGACGATGAAGGTTGATGATGATGACGATTGCAATGTTGATGGCTTTCTTTTGCGGTGGCTGTGCTGGTTTTTACGGCTGATGGTGACATTGATTAATTGCTTTATATTAGGGCTGTTGATTTAATCGCGTTAACGCATGCGATTAACGCGTTAAAAAATTGCGATTAAAAGTTTTAACGCATTAATCGTACGCGTTAATTAGATCTGATTAAAATAGAATCAAAGGCAGAAACTCATTTTAAACGGAAGGCTCATACTAAAACTAGTGATATGTTCTTTGGCAAATAGTCAAAAAATAATTTGTGTTTTAAAGTAGCAATTATTCGCTCAATCATCGCTTGCATGCATGTGAATCAAAGCGTGCGTTAAACGCTAACGATGTGCCGTCGACATTGGCCGCATCACATCGTCCACTAAGGTTGTTTACTCATTCCGTCAAACTACATTGTTTGAACTCCAGGAGATGGCAAGACCAATGGATCCAGACTTCAAATGATAGGCCTAAATGTTTACAGAAGGAAACTGAGACGAGTTTTGGTACTTTTGGCAAGAACCGCAACCTTTTGTGAAAAATTGTGACTAAATAATGAGGTTCAATAGTAGGCATAAGCTTACTATAATTGCTAATTACATTGAGAGCATCCCTTGAACCGACCAATTTTAATAAACTGGTCTGCCTATACAATAATTGGCTGAATAAAAAAGTAGTTTTGATAGTCAAAAAACGGTTGTCTAATTTTCACATTTAGGCCTATAACATTTTAATTAAAAGTGGCTCAAATGAAAAAAATTAATGGATTTTGAGCAGTTGACTGATTTGAACAGTGTTTCAATTCTGTCTGTCATACAAAACTGTTAAATAAACTAAATGCAGAAATTCAATATAGGCCTAAGTCAAAGGTTATTGAATATGTTTGCAGTAAAAAGAATGCATTCAGACATTAAAATTGTATGCCTTAGGGGTTCTTAGAAAATAGTAAGATTAATATATTTGAGGAAAATGTATTGCGATTAATTTGCAGTTAATTGCGATTGAAAAAACTTAATTGTGCGATTAATTTCGATTAAGATTTTTAACCGAACAACAGCCCTACCTTATATGCGTCCAAGTTTTCAGTGCGCTAAAACGACATTTCCTAATAATTGTACCTTCACGAAATTCAGGTCTGTGGAGGTGACATGCCGTACGTTGAGCCTGAAATCTTGCAACAAACGCACGGAAGCTATCGACAAGAATCCGTTGAACACTTCAAGTCGATCCCGAAGATGGGTGGCGAGACAAGGAGCCGCATTTACCAAGAGCAACTCAAACAAAAGATCGATGAGTCGTTTGTCAGATACAATAACCACAACTCGACAAAGAACTCGTGGGCTAATTGGCGGTTGGTGGCAGACGTCGCAATGGGAGTCGCAGAGTTTTGGATAAATATCACTCGCGTTTATTGGCAGCGGGTGGCAGGCGTCGCAACGAGAGTCGCAAAGTTGTGGACGAAGATCTCGCGCGTTTGTTGGCAGTGGGTGGCAGGCGTCGCAACGGCAGTCGCAGAGTTTTGGACGAAGAACTGGCGCGTTTGTTGGCAGTGGGTGGCAGGCGTCGCAACGGGAGTCGCAGGCGTCGCAATGAGAGTCGCAGACGTCGCCACGGGAGTCGCCGACATATTGCTTACCGCCGCTAGTGTAGTGATGACGAGTTTGAAGATGGTTTTAGCAATTTGGATAGCTTGGTTTTGTTATGGTTTTGTTATTCTCGTTAACGAAACCTTAAATGGTAATTAACGAAAACAAAAGGTTTTCATTAACGAAAACGATAACTAAAACTAAAATACGCTGAAAACTAAAACTAAAACGCAATGTGCAGCAATCAAAACTAAATGTAAACGAGAATTGATCAAAACTAAAATGATATTTGGCTAAACGAAAAACTAAATAATTTGCTTGTAATTTCACCTTACTTTTTTAAAACTTAGTTCATCTGGTTTGGTACTCGCAGGCAATTGGCATCCATTGAACTGCACTTACTAGCAGCAACTTTCCCTGATATATCCTTCTCTCTCACAGTGCGAGACCTTGGAATTACTTTGGATCAAGAACTCAATTTCTCAAAGCAAATCAATTTGGTCACTCGTAGTTGCTACTACCAGCTTTGGTAACTCCGAGTTGTCTCAAGATCTCTCTCTCATAGTGCTACTCTGACACTTGTCCATGTCTTTGTCACCAGTAGAATTGATCACTGCAGTTCGGTACTCATGGGTCTGCCACTTGGACTAATTGGGCGCCTTGAACGAGTTCTTCGTTCGGCTGCTCGCCTCATTGGCCGCATTCCTAAATATGCCTCCGTCTCTGTTTATATGCGTAATGTTCTTCACTGGCTCTCTGTTTCACAGCGTATCTCCTACCGAGTTGTTGCACTTGTTTGGCGTTGCCTTACTGATTGTGCGCCATCATACCTGTCTATCCTTTGTCGACCTGTCTCTGACCTTGCAGCCCGTCGAGCTCTTCGCTCTGCGACAACGGGAGATCTTTTGGTTCCTCGAGCTCGCACTTCTACAAGACAGCGCCGAGCCTTTTCTACTGTGGGTTCCGCTATCTGGAAAGCCATCCCACTAAACTTGCGTCTTATGCCTAGACTAAATTCACCTGCTTTTTATAAGTCGCTTAAAACATATATTATTTTAGCTGTGACTGGGCTGGGAGAGCCTCTGAATAGATCTCTTGAAGAAGCGCTATGTAAATTCACGAAATAAATGAATGAATGAATGAACTTTCGTTATTTGTGCGCATTGTGCAAATGGCGTGCCATACTTGTACCGCTCTAATATTAAGTTTAATATATATTTTTAGGCATGCATGAGGAATGAGAGTGGGACCGATTTGTTTATATACTCCCACTAATAATTGTTAATTTATTTCAATTTTAACCAAACTGCATCATTAATTCAGAAATGTCGAGATTGTTGCCTAAATTTGTAGCGTGACTCGTAGAATAGGTCGCCCAAATGATTAAGGGACAGCCCTGAATGAGGATAATTTTATATCACCTGGTCACCTGGTGCCGTCAGCTTCTGGAGCTCTGGCGAAAGCCCTGGTGCATCCTCTCCAGTTGATCCTCTCCCTAGTCGCCTCTCTTAGTTCCTCCAGTCTCATGCCAGACTTTTCCTGTACCTCATCCAACCATTTCTTCCTTGGTCTTCCGCATATTCTCTTTCCCTCACCGCGTGCCGTCATCAGCTCCTTTTCCAAACCGTTAGATCTCATCACATGGCCGAAGTAGCTCAATTTCCTCCAAGTTGCTGTTTGCTGCAGTGTCTCCTCCCTCTCTATTCCGAACTCCTCGCGCACTGATTCGTTAGTTCTCTTCTCCGTCCATGAAATCCTTAGCATCTTTCTCCAAATCCACATCTCACACGCGTTGATTTTCTTTTCCATATCCCGTGTCTTTGTCCATGTCTCGCATCCATATACGAGGGTTGATCAATAAGTAATGAGAAAAATATATTAGACAGCAAATCTGGACCAAAATTTTTTAACAGTTTTTCAATATAATCTCTTTGAAGTTCAACGCATTTTTCCCAGCGTTGTTCAAGGTTTTTTACACCCTCCAGGAAGAAAGTTTCATCCAGCCCCTGAAACCAGTCATTTATGGCATGGATAACACTTTCACCAGTGTCAAATTTCTGTCCGCGAAGCGAATCTTTCACATAACGAAACAGATGGAAGTCAGACGGTGCCAGGTCTGAAGAATAAGGTGGGTGTTGTAGCAGTTCGAAGCCGCACTCGCGAATTGCAGTCATTGCAACAGACGAGGTGTGAGCTGGAGCATTGTCCTGGTGAAACACGATACCTTGACGCAACTTCCCTCGACATTTTTCCTTAATAGCCACGCAAAGTTTTCGGATTAACTGGGCATAGTAGACACCCGTGATAGTCTTTCCACGCTCTAAGTAGTCAATCATCAAAATACCTTCACTGTCCCAAAATACGGATGCCATAACTTTACCCGTTGATGCAATTTTGCGGAATTAGACCGGTGTCGGGGAATCGACGTGCTTCCACTCCATAATCTGCAGTTTTGTCTTGGGATCAAAGTGGTGAGCCCAAGTCTCATCCATAGTGACATATCTGCGTAGAAACTTTGCCTGGTCTTCTCTAAAAAGGTAGAGATTTTCGCGAGAAGTTGTTAGTCGGACTTGCTTGTTTTCATGCGTTAACATTCGTGGAACCCATCGAACACAGACCTTGTTGTACCCCAAAATGTCTGTAATAATATGATGGGTTGTGCCGTACAACAACTTCAAACAATCTGCTACATTTCTAATATTAACCAGCCGATCTTTCTGTATCAGATCCTGGACGGATTGGACGTTTTCGTTGGTACAGGTCTCAATAGGGTGGCCAGAATGGTGCTCGTCTTCAGTTGATTGCCTACCGCGATTAAATTCAGCTACCCACAGATAGACTGTAGCCTGTGAAGGGGCATTGTCCCCTAAAACCTTCTTCATGTCCGTTGCAATCTCATTTTGAGTCAATCATTTTAAATGCAAATATTTAATAACCGCACGTTTCTCGTTTTTATCCATTATTTACAACAGCCGCTGGGTAGACGGCTTCCGGCGGTTGCCTAGCAACCACAGTAATGGCCCACGTGACCATTTAACAATCAAACCTCTGCTAAATAAGTAAGCTAGTAAATAAAAATAAAAATTCTGCAAAAAACAGCTGTCTAATATATTTTTCTCATTACTTATTGATCAACCCTCGTAGGACGACTGGGAAGATCAGTGCTCTTACCAGTCTTTTCTTTGTTTCCCTGCTCACGTATTTGTCCTTCCAAATCTTTTCCAGACCGTTCATTGCCGTTTTCCCCATTGTTACCCTCCTCCTTATTTCCTTATCACTTCTTCCCTCCTTCTCTATCATAGATCCCAGGAATGTGAAGCTCGATACTACCTCTATCGTTTCTCCATCCACCTCAAAGTTTTTTCATGTTGCAGTTTTATATATATATACTAGCTGTACCCAGCCACGCTTTGCTGTGGCAAAAAAGACTTCCCCTCCCCTACCCCTCCCCGTCCCCCTCCCTCTCCCCTCCCCCCTCCCCCTCTCTCTCCCCCTCCCTCTCCCCCTCCCCTCCCCATCCGCGATGGCCACGCGGATCACGCCATAAAACGCTTGAGCAAGAAGGCCGTAAATGCGAAGGCCGTAATGAAATGCGCTAAAGAAATTTACGGAACAAACATGCCTGAATTGGTATGCAAGGCTTATTGACGGACGTAGGCTGTGTGTTGAAAACGGCGGATTTTGCAAAGTTGCTTTTTTAGCTTAAAAGATTGCGCTTTTTCCCAAAAATCATTCTCACAACCCGGCCGTGTTGGAACTAAACGTTTTGGTGAAGTTTCCAAAGCAATCAATGAAGAAAGTTCGGAGATCTTGCGTCAGGTGCCAAACGCGGTTACATTTTTATATATATATAGATATATATAGATATATATATGTAATATATATGAGGTCGTTGACTTTAACTATAGAGGGCCTATGTTGAGATTCATGTAACAATGTTCTGTGCTAAGCTTCAAGTGACTGGTGGCTCTGGGTCAACTTTCCCAACTTTTTCCTTGAGGAAAAATTCTTAAACGGATAAATCCCACCAACATTAAAGCTCACTTGTCATCAGGCCCGCATTAGGGTAGGTGCTAAAGGTGCTGCAGCACCCGGGCCCGCGGTTTGAGGGCCGGCATTTTCCGGAAATTATGAAATTTCTAAGCGAGTGTGCTGCAACATTAACTGGCCAAAATACCAATATCATCGTCCACGACATTTTGCCCAGTTATCCCACACATCAGCTATATTAGCTTGAACTATCAGTTTAGGAATTGGTTTGAGTCGAAGGCACTTTATTATTAGGTTATTATATTCCTGCGAAATATGATCTTTCAACAATAATGTCATAAACGTTATGCAGGTCAGTCATTCTCAATTGCGTCTTGAAATACGAGAAAAAGTTAGGAGTGTTAGGCCTATTGGTAAATTTTAATTTCTGAAACCTATAAATATTTTATCATCTTCTCTAGTTTTCTGCCTCTTATAGAAAGTTTGAAATATCCGACGTCGCCATTCATCTCGATGCTGGAACCTTCTTCGTGCTTTCCCTAATCATCCATTTTCTATAATTCAGATTCAACCAGGCATCGTCTATCGTGGGCGTCCTCTTGTTCGCTCCCTTCGTTCTTAGCAGTGAGTCTGCTCTCAGACTGTGTCCTACACACTTAAGTCTCTCATTCACTGTGACACTGTGTAGACTGTAGACCTACTCTATCAGAGATCTTTCTTTGCCAATCAGTCCGAGACATTGGTATACGATGATCATGACGTTCTAAAGAGCGGCAGCCTACGTGTACAAGGACATTGTTGTAGTCTACAAAAGAGATCGGATGTTTTATGATATCAGACCTAAAAATTGAAATAAGAGCTTATAAATTGAAATATATTATAAGAATTATGTTGATAACTTGAGAAGAAAAATTGACAGGAATCCGAAGAAACGGATGATAAAACATTGATATAGATCGAGTGTTGGTATTGTATGGATCGGAGGCATGGACCATAAGACAACAGGATATGGGAGGCCTATAAAAAAGAGTAGGGGCCTTCGAAATGTGGACATGGAGAACAATGAAGAAAATCAACAAATGGAACATAAGCATAATTATAATCTATATAAATAAAAATGAAACTTTCCAATAGTTCGTGACACAATCATGCCGAAAGTTACGTACCGATTGTTTTGAAAATTTACCAAAACCTTCAATTCCAACAGCAAAGTGTCTTAAGATTTTTTCCCCGAAAAAACGCAATCTTTTCCACAAAAAGTGAACTTTGCAATCCGTTCGACCGCCATTTGCAAATTCAACCAAACCGCACTTTTGCAAAATTTCAGAATCGTCTTCACCCGAAACACAGTGACGAAACATGAATGAGGTCGCGTGCCGTGACGTCATAAGCGAGTTGCTTAATAATTCCATTACGAAAGCGGCCTTTCAACATTCTTGGGCTCTATCCGCTGTCAGTAAGGGACGGTGTGAGGGAGGAAAGGATCGGAGGGGAGGGGACGAGGGTGAGGGAGATGGGGAGGGGAGAGTGAGGGGAAGGGGAGGAGGAGGGGAGGGGAGGTCTTTTTTGCCACAGCAACGCGTGGCTGGGTACAGCTAGTTATTTAATAAATAAAGAAGTCTTTCGTTCCCTCAGTCACTGTATATTGTTACGTGTACGCTCGTAGCGTAACGAGCGTTCACTTACATACCGCCCTTGCCTGTGGCTTACGTGACTTATCTCAGGTGTAGACCTGGACACGGTCCTTGGGTCTTACACGTGAGAGCAGGTTGTGGCGAATTGGTGCCACAAGTCACGTGGGTTAGCACGAAGTATCGTGGAAAGGTTGGACGATAGATAGGTCAGTCTTCGTCGCCTCCGTTGGTGAGACTGGTCGAGTCTTGGTCACCTCGTTGGTGAACTCGGTTGATGTGGTTCCAGAGACGTCTGCCCTGCTGGTGGGTCCTGGACCGTCTTTCCCTCCGTGACGTTCAGAAGCTGTCGTTCAGCTTGTTCGGAGTTCAGTTCGTGTTCACCGTTGGTTCGGTTCTTCTTCTGTACTGTCGTATGCCGACTGTTGAGGTATTTAAAAGGACTATGTATGTAACTCTTCGCTGTAAATATCGCTTATATTAAACGTCTAAAATGAATTTGGGACTTCGCGAGATTTCTCCTTAGACTCTAGCTAACAAATGAAATGAGGGCCCGTCCGGATGAATTTTTTCGCGCTGTTGCTAACAAATGGGGGCACGTAGTAGGCCATTTCAAAAATGTATGGGAGAAAAATATTTTTACAAATTACATGGTGCCCCTCCTATATTGTTTCTAATGGCAAAATATGAATGTATACCAAATTTTAAGTCATTTCGTGGTGTTTTGACCCCCGCCCAACACGATCAACTGATTTAGTTAATAAATCATTGTTTTCCTACACTATAATCATGACGAAAATGTTGTAATAGGCTATAAAGACAGTTTATTATACAGAGAAGACAAACTATATATAATTATAGTAGTTTGGTAATAGTGTACACTTTTTATGTCATATCACTTTACTAGATTAAAGGTTTCATGGAGGAGAAGGTTAATTTCTTTAATGTATCTTTTTGAAAGTTGGGAATTTCGTTGCGTTGATATATAATCGACCATTTTCCAAAAAACTGTTTTTGTGTTTCATCATTGGCAACACTAGTTCAGAAGTCTTGGATAAGTTTCACAGCCCATTCCGACATATCATTCACCACTTTGACATGCCGCACACATGGATGGATACAGAAATTTTCGAGGGGGCCCAGACTTTTTTTTATCTTAGGTCGGAAAAATTTCGTTGATCTTTGACACAAAAAAACTGATGACCTTTTTACGTCATTTGGTTGAAATGTCTTGAAATACCAAATTTTCCTGCCGAAATAGCTGATGACCTTTTGTAGTCATTTAATAAATCAACTGCCTTGAACATGTATCTTTTTCCAAGCCAATGTTACAATGATCATCTGTTTTTTAGTCATATCTTACTTTCGTCTTTGTCCGCTCCATTGATCAAAAACTTTTTGACACCTGATGGGGGGACGTCCTATGGACATTTCTGAATTCTGATGGAGGCATGGCCGGATTGGCCCTGGATCCGCTCCTGGCTGCACATATGTCTCAGTTTCTTGGTAATTGGGATCATTATGCCATTCACTAACACATTTTCCTAACCAGTCGGCGCCAATTCCCATGCTGTGAAGCAAGAACCAGGATTTAGACCCAATAAGGGATAGTAGTTGATAATAGGACAGTTGATCTCCACTTCCTCCCAGTAATTAGTGACAGTTCTACTCCACCTTCCCCCCCTCCTCACAGTTCTACTCCACCTAAAAATAGATCTATGACGACATTGGGTTACTGCTTCAACCACGCCTCTGACCAATGGCAAGCCTCCAAATTGTCACGTGACCTATCAATCAATTATTTGTCCGTGCGGTTGTCTGTCTGTCCGAATATATGGCTATCCCTCTCTTAGTATGTGTGTCCAACTGTATGTCTGACCATGTCTGTATGCCTGTCCGACTATACTCAACCTCCGCCGACGGTGCTAATCTAATTGCGCAATATAAACTAAGGCAACCGCATTGGAAGACCCCACGTTGTGTGTATTAGTTGTGTATATAGGTGTTCTGGTATCAAATATACATAGTTTTACATACCTAAAAAGTGACAAGAACCTGGTCAATCACATGCTTCCCCACATAGCGTGATCAATTCAGCGGCTGCTCATATTAATTTCTGACAAACAATGGCCAGCTCGCATCGCAATTAAATTCAACATGCACAGCGCGAATAGGACATGCATTTAAATCATTCATTTCTTACACGCTAACGCTATGTTCCACTTTAAAATTTGGAGCATCTGAATTTTACTGTAACAAATGTATTTAGAAAATCAAAAACAGTACCTTACAGGCATTGGTTCACATTTGAGTTTTGCAAGCACGCAAGTGCGAGAGGCGAAGGTGTCACTTAGCAACATTTTCAGAACTTTACAGTCGTAGCAACACATTTCAGATGTGCAAACACACACACATGCGAGAGGCGAAGATGTAACTTAGCAGAATTCTAAGTACTTTACAAGCATTGGTTCACATTTGAAATGCGCAAACATGCAAGTGCGAACATCAAAACATAGCTAAAATAAGTATCGTATAACCACATGTATTGACACACAAGTATGAAAAAATTTGCAAACCGGTCGGAGAGGATCACCAGTTTGTCCATGTCACACACCTGCTCAACAGCAGAAGACTGAAGAGAAGAGATTATAACACAATCATTTATTTAAAAACCAATCAAGCTTAAAACCAGAGTGAAAACAGAAAAGTGTTCAAGCATAAAGTGCGTTGTTCTCGTCCCCAGAGTGTGGTGCAAAAGTACCTCTAAACGCAACAGCATTAAAGCGTTGTGTGCAAATTGAAATCCTCTGGAATAGGTAAACTACTTACCTTGGATCACCGGAAACAGCGGCGCAACGGCGGCCCAACTCCACCAAAAACTTCCGACCCGCGTGATTGATGGGGCCCTAAATATTATTATTATTATTTTTTTTTACTTTTTTTTTGCCCCGAGGTACACAGGATCCCTCGGGGACTTATCTAGCGCCTAACATAAAATCAAAGTCTGAATTATTTTTTTTTGCCCTGAGGTACTTTATTCCCCCAGGGACTTATGGACTATTATTATATGAAGAGTGTATGTCTGGTGGGTCAGGCCACGTCTTCAGGGTGTGAGGCAAAAGTGCCTTTGAAAGCGACCATTATTATTATTATTATTATTATTATTATCATTATTATTATTATTATTATTATTATGGGTTGAACTAATTCGTATTATTATTATTATTATTATTATTATTATTATTATTATTATTATTATTATTATTATTATTGCTATTATTCGTCATGTTACAAAAGGTTACTATGCCAATTTATTTATTTATCATTATTATTATTATTATTATTATTATTATTATTATTATTATTATTATTATTATTATTATTTTAAATTATAAACCATCATTTATTTCCGTTTCAAACTGCAATACAAATTGGCTGTGCGTGATGAACAGTGAGCGCCTGACAAACACAGACGCAATGTGCTAATTCTTTTCCACAACTAAAACTAATGTTATTAGTAAGATCAGTCGTCCTCGACCCCGGTGAGTTGTGCGAATGTACCCCTGAAGGCTATGGCATTAAATCTCTGGGTGCAAATAGACAAACGTTGAAATAAGGTCAAAGTCTCCCGAGGTCCCCAGAGGCGGCGGTCATGCGACACCCCAACTTCATTAGAATTCACGTCCTGTCCGATTGACGGGGCCCAGCGATTCGATGGCGACGGGGGACGAATTCGTGGGTGGTCGGAAGGGTTGAGTATTTGGCGCATTTCCGGCCCGGACTCACACCGGGCCAAACCTCAGCCCCCTTCCTCCGCCAGCTCGGACTCACACCGGTCCGGACCTCAGTCCCCTTGCCCCCCGCGCAGACCTCGGCCGTCTTTCCCCCTGCCACCTCGGACCTCCAGCCCCTTCCCCCCGCTAGCCCGGGCTCAGACTGGTCCGGATCTCAGCCCCTTCCCTCGCCAGTTCGAACCCTCCAGTCCTCGTTCCTCTTCCAGACCCGTCCGGACCTCAGACCGGTCGGTACCTCAACCCCCTGCTCCGCCATCGCGGATCTGCCCCTTTCCCTCGCCAGACCGGTTCGGACCTCAGACCGGCCCGGACTTCAGCCCCTCTGTCTCCTGCAGCTCCATTAGGGTATAACTAAGAGGACTGTATGCATGCTAGTGTTGAGTCGTAGAGAGAGTCGATGTCCGGGAGTCGAGCCCAGTCGCAATTGATGTCTCACCAGTGAATCGATGTATGACCGTTCGCCGTAGTTGAGGTCCGAAAATCAGATGATAATAATAACTTTTAAGCCGATACATGGACATTCACTGTTTTTGCTTTGGGATGAAGCTGAGTCACATTTAGGGGCTTAGCCCCCTAACCCCTCCCCTGGTGCTGCCAAAGGCATAAGCATCTACACTATGATAATATAGTTGATTTCGTTGCCGTTGGTCATTGTCTAGTTTTCTTATTACGAAGTAAGCCGTTTTAAACATTTTCAGCCTTTTGCTTTGGGGGGGCTGAGCCACGTTTAGGAGGCTTAGCCCCCTAGCCCCCTGGCGCCGCCACTGGGCCGATTCCGGGATTGTCCCGGCAAATTCGGGATGGTTTGCAGACCTACGCTTCAGCCTATGGCCCTACACGATGTAGTTTTTACCACCACATTATCGCACCTTCTACATGCTTCCTTTGAATGGTTTGGGTTTGTAAATACTGGTCGGCGTGCGCGTAATGGTAGCCTACTGCTCAAGTTTCTGCCTGCCGCAGTGCCGCCCACAAATCGTTCACTTTTCTCTGGGACTGTGGTTATGCTGATTCATCCCTTTTCTATTTGGGCTTGATAACTCCAGCAAATTTTGTTTGCAGCAATGAGTTAGGTCCTCGATCTATAACCTTCCATACAGAATGTTAGGCCCCTCCATCGTTGGTCGCATAACCATCAAAATCCTCATGCTGACGTAATAACCCGACGTGGTTTTATCACACCTTTCACAAGTAGGCCCTATGTTATTCAAGAGCGACATTGTAGCCTACTGTTTTTCTACTCTGTCTTTATCCCTCCTCTTTCACACAGCTCCAAAGATGTTTATCATGTTTTGTGCTTCATGTTATGATTATTTAATTACATATTATAATTATTTTTCTGATTGTACTAGTTTAAATTATTCTTACGCGATGTTCCCGCAGTGCGTTTGCAGGCGGTTCAATAAAGTACATAAGGCCTACTCTCTTACCTACTTACAATGTTAGAACCAAACTCGACCCACTGCGCATGCGCACACCGCGGCACACGACATATCGATTCCGCTTAAACTCACCGTGGGCTATTAGCCTACAGAGACGCGTAAATAATTAATTATTGCTTCATGAAATGTAAGCCTATAGGCTAGCAACCTCGTGATCAGCAGGTGTAGGCTAAAGCTATTCGTCGATTCTTACCAACAGCCTAATAATAATAAACCTGATTGGTTGGTGATTTGAATGAATTTACATGTGGGCCTACAGGTAGGCCTAGTTTCTAAAAACTTTATTGACATTTCGGGCGTAGTCGGCTGGGAAATCCTCAGTTTCATTTTCTTTGTTGAAGTAGTAGGCTACTTCGCAGCACAGACATCTATCCTGAGCTTTGCATTTGATTGCGATAGACGATAATAAATAAGTATTATTATAGCACTGCCGCTGTACGCAAAGATGAGTAAGTTATTGTGTCATTTATCGTCTGCCTTTGATCTTCTATCGTTAAATTTAAGCCTACTAACATAATTAGTCATTCCCGGCGCTAGTACCCACGCACCCCCCGAGTTTGATGGAGACCCAGGAGGTCCCCAAATTTAGCTGGTCATTATGCCCATTAATTTTTGTGACTGTATATTTCTTAAACCGACGCATTGATTTGGGGCTTCAGATCCGGTCTGGTGCATGACTCAACTAACCATATGGCACTGCCATAGCAGACCTAATGCAAACATCATACCGGCCATACTGATTTTGGGCGTAAGTAAAGCCATTTAAACTAACTCAGGCAGTTTCGTCCACTTTCTCAAACACAACATTTAGCAATTGAAACTTATTGCAATTTGTAATAATTACTGGTATTGCTAATTGGATGAGGGTCCAAAATAAAACCTGCGTGAGGCCCAAACATTAAACCCTGTGTAGCGTTCCAGATGTCCATGGTAGGCTACGTGTCTGATCTCAAGTTTGCAAGGGGCCTCAAATGTAGCTGGTAATTATACCTTTCATGACGGTTCATTCCTGAAACCACGCTCCGAATTATGTTTTAACGCAAAGCATACAAAATAATATTACGCAACCAAAGGAGAGACTTGGGGCGGGGTGTGGACAGGGGCATGGCCCACAAGTTGTGGTTGGGACGGAGTCCTTGTATCCACCAATATTTCAGAAATATTTCATAGGTATCATCCACTGTCCATCTATATCTATATATATAAAAATGAAACTTTCCAACCGTGCGTTATGAGTGTTTTCGAAAACTGACGAACCGATTGTTTTGAAAATTTTACGACACCTTCCGTTCCAATAGAACCGTGTTGTAGTATGCTTTTTTCCCGAAAAAACCCAGCATTTTCCACAAAACAGAACTTTGAAATCCGTTCGGCCGCCATTTGCAAATTATACACTTCCCAACGTCCATGAGGGTTGCCAGATTTCGGAAACGTTTTTGTCGTGACATTACGTTGTAAAGTCGCCCAAAAGTCGCCAGTTGACCAACTTCGATCAGGGTTGCCCAAAAGTCGCCCAAAAATCGCGATAGCGCATATGTCGCTGTCCGGGAGGAAAGAAGGAAGAGTGAGGGTGAGGGGGAGGGGAAAGAGGGAGGGAGAGGGAGAGGGGACGGGGTCGGGGACGCGGACGGGAGGGGGAAGGGGAACGGGGAGGGGAGTGGGAGGGGGAAGAGGAACGGGGAGGGGACGGGGACGGGAAGGGGAAGGGAGACGGGGAGTGGGAGGGGGACGGGGAGGGGGACGGGGGAGGGGAGGAGGCAGATGACGGTCTTTTCTGCCACAGCAACGCGTGGCCGGGTACAGCTAGTATATATATAAAAATGAAACTTTCCAATAGTTTGTGTAAAGTGTTCTCGAAACGTACCGCACAGATTGTTTTGAAAATTTCACAGAACCTTCCATTCCTATCTGAGAGTGTCCATTTTTCTTTTTATCCAAAAAAACGCAATATTTTCCACAAAAAGTGAAGTTTGCATTCCGCTCGACCGCCATTTGCAAATTGCCAGAATTTCAGAAACGCCTTGACAGTGACTGCGACCATGCACACGAAACATGAATGAGGTTGCGTGCCGTGACGTCATAAGCGATTCGCATAATTATTTTGCGGCCTTCAACATTCTTGGTTGAGGGAGGAAAGGAGCGGAGGGACCGGGACGGAGGGGGAGGGGGAAGGGGAGGGGAGGGGGAGGGGAGGAGGAGGGGAGGGAGGGGGAGGGGGAGGGGGAGGGGAGGGGGAGGGGGAGGGGGAGGAGGGGAGGAGGGGAGAGTCTTTTCTGCCACAGCAACGCGTGGCCGGGTACAGCTAGTCAATAATATAATCAATCTTTTTAAGATGACAGCCTATAAATGCTACCATTAAAGTTGGCAAATCGGACAAATTTAAACAATGGAGAGGGGACACTCTGAAGTCCTAAATCACGACTAACAGCATTAAAAATGAGCAATTTTGTAAAGATGACAGCTTAAAATTCTACAATTAGTGTCACGAAATAGAGTATCCCCCGTATTAATAGTATCCCCCCAAATGAGGAAAAGTCGAAAAAAACACTTTCGCGTGCGTCTATTTTTGCAAATTAATTTTCATCTGCTTTGCTTTGAACAATGACACTAACCGATATGTTTATTCCTACTAGATAATTTGTTTTGCTTTGGTTTTATAGCACTTAAAACATTTAAAACACTTAAAAACACTCGGAGACACTAAATAAATTCGAGTTGCGTTTTTCTGAGCATTGCTTATGTCACTTAAAACAATTAGAGTCACTTTAGATTTTGATTAAAGTTTAAATTTTTTAATTATACACATTTTTCAAAAAATGGGATAGAATGGTTTATCCTCCCGGATAGTCTAGACCGGTTAATTCCATCCGGGGGGATAGATTAATTCATCCCCCCGGATAGCTTTCAGGGGGGATAATCCTTTTCGTGTCACCGGCACTGAATATAATGCAGCAAGAAGTAACACATCTAATGTACGGTAATTACTATCAAACATATTTCATATTCCCAGATAATTGTTATTTAGTATTGTTACTCAGAAAAAAAGCATGATGCCAGCGTAGGAAAATGACCAAGACACCAATGACAGATTATAATTATGAGTAGCCTATTCATGCACATTCAAGAGTATGCGAGCTGTTAAGGATCCTGACTGCATGACCATGACTTTGGTCGTATTGCATTGGTAGGCTATTTAATTCAATATCCTGAAGTAGGGCCTAATAAAGCATCAATTTAGCATAAATTATGCAAAATGGTAAAGGTAAAGTTACCGTACCTTTGTCAATAGGCGAAGGAACTGCTGTCCAGGTAGTCGTAGCCAATGATGACCATTCATTTACCCTCGACGAACCAGCCCTCAAGAAGATCCTCCTTAACCGCAAGGTCAAGGACAGAAAGGTCATCGTCCTGTCCATTGCCGGAGCGTTTCGCAAGGGAAAATCCTTCCTTCTCAACTTCATTTTGCGTTATCTCCATAAAGAGGTAAGTGAGCATTAGAGTGTCTTCCTAATTATTATTTTCCCTCTGCTGCTGTCTTCGTCCCCTCTGTTTACCTCTAAATTTCTCCCATCCTCTGCCTTCGCCGCCGCCACCCTCCCTCCCTCCCTCCCCCTTCCTAGCTCTCTCTCTCTCTCTCTCTCTCTCTCTCGCAGCCACAGTCTCAGTCCAAGTCTCAGTCCAAGTCTCAGTCCCATGGAGTCTTAGTCCCAGTCTCAGTCCCAGTCTCAGTCTCGGTCTCTGTCTCTGTCTCAGTCTAAGTCTTTGTCCCTGTCTCAGTATCTCTAAGTCTCCCTGCCAGTGGCTGCCACTTTTTCAAATTCTTTGGATGCAGTGTGCAATTCAGCCAGCAACTCTATTGTTCAGTTAGTGAGCCATTTAGCCAGCCAATCGTTCATTTGGCTGCCGATTATTTGTTATATTTACAGGGATCGAATAACTGGATGGGTGATCCAAGAGCTCCGTTGAAAGGATTCAACTGGCGAGGGGGAGCGAAACGTGACACGACGGGTATCCTCCTTTGGAGCGAACCATTTGAGGTGACGCTGCCCGGCGGTGAGAAGGTGAGTTGCGTACACACCGCATTGCACCATGCTATATATTAACTCTCTTTATGTTTGTTACATTGCATTAGGCCTACATACGTGCATATCTGATGTAAATTATGTTTATGTGTGCATGTATGGTAGGTCTACTCGTGTATTTATTTACTGTATCCATGTACACATGCAAGTACTATAGGCTATGTTTGTATGTACGTATGTGTGTATGTATGTATGTATGTATGTATGTATGTATGTATGTATGTATGTATGTATGTATGTATGTATGTATGTATGTATGTATGTATGTATGTATGTATGTATGTATGTATGTATGTATGTATGTATGTATGTATGTATGTATGTATGTATGTATGACTGTATGTATGTATGTATGTATGTATGTATGTATATATGTATGTATGTATGTATCTATGTATGCATGTATGCATGTATGTATGTATGTATGTATGTATGTATGTATGTATGTATGTATGTATGTAACTATGTATGTATGTATGTATGCATGTATGTATGTATGTATGTATGTATGTATGT
This sequence comes from Lumbricus rubellus, assembly GCA_945859605.1. Classification (NCBI taxonomy): domain Eukaryota; kingdom Metazoa; phylum Annelida; class Clitellata; order Crassiclitellata; family Lumbricidae; genus Lumbricus; species Lumbricus rubellus. Next base: position 2,381,765 of record OX243818.1, read on the forward strand.
ATGTATGCATGTATGCATGTATGCATGTATGCATGTATGTATGTATGTATGTGTGTATGTATGTATGTATGTAATTATGCATGTATTTATGTATGTATGTATGTATGTGTTTATGTATGTGTGTATGTATGTATGTATGTATGTATGTATGTATGTATGTATGTATGTATGTATGTATGTATGTATGTATGTATGTATGTATGTATGACTTGTATGTATGTATGTATGTATGTATGTATGTATGTATGTATGTATGTATGTATGTATGTATGTATGTATGTATTCACTATGTATGTATGTGTGCGTATGTATGTATGTATGTATGTATGTATGTATGTATGTATGTATGTATGTATGTATGTATGTATGTATGTATGTATGTATGTATGTATGTATGTCTGTATGTATGTATTATCATGCATGCATACATACATACATACATACATACATACATACATACATACATACATACATACATACATACATACATACATACATACATACATACATACATACATACATACATACATACATACATACATACATACATACATACATACATACATACATACATACATACATACATACATACATACATACATACATACATACATACATACATACATACATACATACATACATACATACATACATACATACATACATACAGATTTTTCATGTATCTCTAATGCCTGATAACTTATCACGCTAAATTTTCCAAATATTTAGATGATTGGACCAAGAATAATTATGATTCCAAAGTTTCATGGAATATACATTGATACATTCATTATGTTGTGTTTGGTCGTGTTTATTGGAAGGCATGCGTGCTTTTGATGGACACCCAGGGAGCGTTTGACAGCCAGTCGACCGTCAAGGACTGTGCCACAGTCTTCGCTCTCAGCACAATGCTCAGCTCAGTCCAGGTCTACAACCTCAAGGATAACATCCAGGAGAATGACCTTCAATACTTACAGGTCAGAGGTGGAGATACATGTATATTCTGCAGGCAGTGCGATTTTGAGTATGCATGACCAGTGACCACAGAACAGGTTCAGGATAGATCTATAAGCTTGCCCCATATTTCAATGATATGGAACTAAATCTGGTATCATGGACATCTTGGTATCTAATTCAAAGAACAGCGGTGATATATATACTTATATTCACATGATCAACTATTCACATTATCAACTTATTGATTGATTGGAAGGGTCAATCAATCAATTAATCAATTTTTTTAATTGGTCCGTAAGTATCAAGCACACTAAGATATAAGGCAGGAAAAAGTTACATAAAGGATTACAAGTATCACAAATTAATCAGGCAATAATCAAAGTGAGAACTAATTAGATAACGCAAATTATATGAACCCTGGGCCTACATTGAAAATATCCCCAGAAATATATAAGAAGAGATTATTTAAACCCATTGGTTATAGGATTGAGTTATACCTGTGTGTGAAGAAAACTCTAAAGTTTAATGGAGACCCAGAAGGGAGGGAATCCCGCTAAGTAGAGCCCCCAAGTAGCTATGAAGACTTTTAATTAATACACACCACAAATTGATGAAATATTTAACCAAAAGCAACAGCAGATGAAACAATTAAGACACAGGTCCTGTATAGTTAATTTTCTAAATTGGTGCATTTAAAGACAGCTTCAAGCAGGTTCTGAACAGGTTTAACTGCACCTGTGCATTAGATGCTTTGTTCCACGATCGCTGTAACTGCATGTATCCCATTCTAAAATAAATCAATTGGGCATACGAAACTCGATTTCTTATTTAAATTCTATTCAATAGATGGCGTTTCAAAACGATGAGCAATTAACGAACAAACTTCCCTGTAAAAATATTGCCATTGTCCGTCAATCGTCATCATAATACGTTGAATCAAATTATTATATAGGGCAGCAGCGGTGTAGAAATGTACTGTTGCCTGACCAAACCCAAGGTATGATTTATAATTCTATTTAATATATTTAATTATTTATACACTTGCTGGTCCCTCATAATATACGAACACTCCTCTATTCCATGCGTCCCAGACCCAATTGTCCCACGGCCGTACAACTTAATGGTTATACGTTTTTTTTAGCAAGCATGCTCTATGATGCTTAATTGAATTTGAACCGAAGTGCGCTTTGCAGTTTGATAAAATAATGAATATACTTACTAACTTACTTAATTGACACTAATATAGCTTTTCACGACTGTAGAAAACCAAGTGCAATTCAGCTCCTCTTTAGGAAGAGCAAATCCGAAAACATCCACCCCAGCTCCAATCAAATCCGTCCGTAGTCCATTCAGACTGGTGTTCCACTCGAGGTCTCTTCAGGTTCCGTATCACTCGCCTCCAATGGCCATCACCAACGTCATCATCGGGCTACTTTTATAGCTTAATCATTAATCAACCTCCTCTAACACTGGCCACTGATATAATTTATACGAGCACAACGACGGAAAAAGAAGCAGAGCAGAAGCAAGGAAAGCAAGAACAATAACAGGAAAGAACAGAAATATAAAATAAGAACGAGAAGACCAATGAGAAGAACACAAAGAATTACAAAGGGAAGCAGAACAAGGCGGAGAAGAATCGATGATCGGCTATCCATGGATTAGATGTGATATTACAACGGGGTGTCTCAAGTTGAGCGAAAGTAAGCTGACACAAGTAAGAGAACTGCGAGAATTTGAGGTAAGATAAGCTTACAAGCGACGATAGGCTGCGGGCAGTGCGGGGCAATTAGGGCAGCAAAAGGTAGTTTGAATAATTAATTATAGGTGAAAGTTAGGCAGCGAAAGTCAAGTAGATTTTACGTGAGATGAATATTCTTGGCAGCGTGCTAATGACAACTTTAGGCTACCAGCTGTACCACTCTGCACCCTCCCCAGATTTGGACTTGGTATCGAAACCGATGGCTACATGTATGAGAAATATAATTCATGTAGCGCTTATGTACAGTCACACCTTTATTTGGCGCTGAGGGAATTTGAGATTTATATTATTTTACGCGACTGGATATATTTTCTCGCTATCTGCTTGTAGTATTTCACGGAGTATGGACGATTGGCATTGGAAGGAAGCGGGTCTAAATCCTTTCAGGTAAGCAAGATCTTCTGAATCCTAAACAATTAGCGTTCATTTATCGTTTGTGCACACATGTCAATGACGCCTATTTAATATAATTTTGATAATAATATTATGATCATAATTTAGAATAGTCACAGTTTCATATCGTACACAAGAAACGTAGGCTGGTCCTATAGTTTAATTAGTTGCATTGATAAGATCTACCTTCAGCAAGATTTGATATTACGTTAAATCTCGTATCAATGGCATTTTTTACGCTCCTTTGATCGGCATGATCTCTTCGTCCCGCGAACTATAGGACTGCCTTGGCTAAAATGTGTGCCTTTGCTCTCATTGGCCCGGCATTGTGGAACCAACTTCCTCCTTCAACGCGTTCCTCCTTATTAACTGGTGGGCCAAATGCCTCTTTTCGGTGTCTCAAGACTATTTTGTTCTCTCTTGGTCTAACGTACTGGGAGCGCCTCTGATTGGTGTGCACTGTGAGAGGCGCTTTATAAATTTATGGATGCAATACAAATTTGTATAATTTTTCAGGTTTACTAAAATTTAATTAATATAATTAGTGAAGCTATTATTTTCAGTTAGCATTGTCGAAGTATCATACGATTCCACTTTGGCGTATACGGTAGTTAGTTGGATAATTAATTAGCTTCTTAGTCCGTATGATGAAACGTTGAAGTTACTGTTTAGGATCTGCACTTCTTGGTTCGTGATTGGCCTTGGCCTTCTGACCACGAGTACGGATGGAAAGGCGGTGGGGAACTAATAGCGGAACTCCTAGAGGTAAGTGACAGTACGCTGTCTGGTAGCGTTATGCCTACGTTTTAATTACTTCTTATTACTGCTACTACTACTAGCCTACTACTACTGCTGCTGCTGCTGCTGCTACTGCTACTACTACTGCTACTACTACTACTACTACTACTACTACTACTACTACTACTACTACTACTACTACTACTACTACTACTACTACTACTACTACTACTACTACTACTACTACTACTACTACTACTACTACTACTACTACTACTACTACTACTACTACTACTACTACCGCTACCGCTACCGCTACCACTACCACTACCACTACCACTACCACTACCACTACTACTACTACTACTACTACTACTACTACGACTACTACTACTACTACTACTACTAAAAATAATATAAAAAAATAATAAATATAATGCTACTAGTACTAGTAGGCCTACTAGTAGTAGCAGTAGGAATAGAAGTTTGTATTGCGCTTGTTATGGCGCCCCTTCAGCTTCTACTCAGAGGCACTCCCGACTACATCGCGGACACTGTATTGGAGTTTCACGCTGAAGCGCTGAACAATTTCGAGTGAAGGACTTTCCCAAAGTCCCTACGCTGCGACTTGAGGTGGATTCGAACCTGCAACCCTCCGGCTGCAAGGCAACGATGTAAAATAAACCAGGGAAGCAGTAGCTAATATTCTAAAACTTAAATGATGATTAAAGTGTCAATAATTAATAAACGTCTCCCTAGGTCTGCTCA
>OX243818.1:2391382-2404239 GCA_945859605.1 Lumbricus rubellus
TCAAGGTTCTTAGAATACACTTGATTACGCATATGGGCTGAGACGGGTGCATATTTAGAAATGCACTCGATGAATGAGGCGAGTAGCTAAACGAAGGTCCTGGAGAGCTAATGTAATAATCACCGCTTAATCTGCATCATGCACAGCGAGTGCAGCGAAAATTTAAGATTTAAATTGCTAGTTAAGAAGCATGCCGTTGATGACAATGTCAATTGTACGGGTTTCATTGAGAAAAGTTAATAAATTCCAAATATCCGGATTGGAACCCTATGGATGATTATCAAATGTGGAGATCTATGCTGGAGAAATATCACAAACTGGGGTCAAAACCAAGAGTAGGTTCTTGCATTGGTGATGATCTGGGAAGATTTTCCCCTGGAACACACCAACCAAGCCATCAAGGACTTTTCAAAGAAACTCATTACAAGTTTTGGCACTGGTGCATGGTGGACACATTGAACACAAGTTGGGAAGTAGCCTACTATCAAGTTCATTAGATAACAGTTATTTGAGGTTTGACTTAATAAAATCGGGGTTTTTGGTTACTTCTTGTTGCGTTACGTTTTTGAATCGTCAATAAACAGTGGGTGGTCTCACGCACTAAAAGTGATATAACCTTTGTTCTGTTATAAGTATTTTGATAAAATTTGGCCATTCTAAGTAAATAATTATAAATTGCTTTTCAGTCTGTAAAATTTGATTTTAAAAGTCTTAGTTCAGGACAAGATTTTGGCAAAAACCTTAAGGCGGTCTTTTCTATGGCCCATGCAACCTGCATGACAGTACATGTGTGCGGTGTTGTGTGGAAACTGTGTGATGTAGTGTCGCGTGTTTTGATGCTTAGGCGACTACTGAGGCGAACAATCGGGCTGCTGTCAGACAGGCGATGGATCACTACACAGAGAAAATGGAATTGGTAGGTAGTCCGTAGCAGTAGCCTATTTATAAATATGGATAGCTCTGATGATGGAGGTTGGTGTAGTGATAGTGATGAAGACAATGGATATAATGTTGAACGTGTTGATGGCTTGCTTTTTGTGGTGGTTTGTACTGGTGGTTTTGTCGGCAGGGGTGACTGATGGTGACATTGATTGATGGCTTTACACGTCCAGGTTTTCAGTGCGCTAAAACGACATTTCCTCATTGTACTTTCACGAAATTCAGATCTGTGGAGGTGACATGCCGTACGTTAGTACTGATACCTTGGAACAAGAACACGAACGTTGTCGACAGGAGGCCGTCCAACTCTTCCAGTCGATCCGCAAAATGGGTGGCGAGGAAAAGAGCCGCGTTTTCAAAGAGCAACTCGAAGAAAAGATCGATGAGTCATTTGCCAGATACTATGAGCACAACTTGAGCAAGATCTCGTGCGCTGGTTGGCAGTGGAGGGCAGGCGTCGCAGGCGTCGTAGGCGTCGCAACGGGAGTCGCTGGCACCGTTATGATGGCAGCGGCTCCCGTTGTCATAGAAAGTTTACAACAGTGGCTTGCCGCCACTCGTGTAAACATGATGTAGTTTCAACTAAGGCTGGATCGGTGATAAAAGGCGTCACATCATCTTTTCTGAGGGTGCAATACTACGGTTTTGACACAATGTTCGACACGTTCGGCCGAAAATGGCCCCGCACATTAGAGTCCGACAGATACACGAGACACATTTCAATATTTATAATTGTTTTTAAGCTAAGGCCTAGCAGTGAAATGAGCAAAAAAATTGGATCAGATTATTTAAAATTTCTAATCATTTTTTAAATGTGTAGGTCTCAATTGGGGTTTCCATTATTATTTGGCAAATTCTTCTCAAAGTCAGCCAGAAGTAGGCTACTAATAGGCCTAAGACTTATTTTAAAACTTATTTGAACACTATACCAAAGATATTATAGTATGATATGTTTGACTATACCACATGACCTGAATCCAAGTGCTATGTGATGCATAATAAAAAAATGTCGTCGTTTTATTGCGTACAATGTACAGTAGTCTATACGCTCCTTCTTTCTAAGAACATTTGCTGGTGTTCCGCTCAATGATAGGCTTACGATAGCTCGCAACGTTGAACGTTTGCACAATTTCTACAAGTTACATGTAAATTTAGATTTAGATTATCTTGGGCTAGCACGTGTGTGGCGCAAGCTGCTACGGAGCGACCTTGGGCAAGTTGCTTACCCATCATTGTCTGCGATGAAGCCAACGGGAAACCACCTCACTCATTTCATCCCCAGGGGCGTAAAAGCCAATAAACTTGCCTTCTGGCAGAGAACCATCATCATCATTATCATCACATGTATATAGGCCTACCCAATTCATCTATAAGAGTTTGTCAGACCGACGTCAGAATTATTTTGTGTAACTGAAGGTACATGTAGGCCTATAATAGCCTACTTTATCTTCCTTATTAAACAGCGCATATTGTGTTATCATTCCGATTTAAACCCTGAAACTTTAGATCTAGGTCCTAAGGGGCCGTCCTTAAAGTATGTCGCGCTCCAGGGTTGGAGGGGGTGTAAGAAAGTGTGACAGTTTGTGGCAGGGGGAGTGGGGGTTAGGCCATGTGTGACGTCACACATTTATTTTCTTTAAATTTTATTTCTAATTCTTCTTTATATTTTTTAGTAGAATTTAATAGCTTTAAAAATAATTTTCCAAATTTTTTTAAACATTTGAATTAGTTTTATGTCAAAATAGCATGAAATGCGTATCCCTGAATGTGTTGTTCACGATTCCTCTTGCTATGAGCGCTAGTAATGCTGTTCCGAAGCCTTGTTTTAGACCCTATGTATGGCCTTGTGGTGTTATTTTTTAAAAAATTCGAAAGTGTGACGTAGCCTACTTTAGGGGGCCCCGAGATTTGTGACAGTTTGTGACAGGGGGAGGGGTCAAAAATAGCGTGACGTACTTTATGGACGGCCCCTAATATTGTTCTTGCGCTGGGTGGCGATTATAGTCTACTATTTTGACAAACTACAGCTTTCTTGTAATGAAAAGCGAAAAGCCTTTCATTTTCCTTTGTGGCATCATAGACCTTCTTCCATTGATGACTCGCACAGATCTAGATTTATTTACACCCTTTTGGTATTACTTAATATTCCTCGCTGAATATAACACGTTTTATGCGTTCTTTCGTCGTCATTCTATTGGACTGAGGCTCACAGTAATACCAAACAAGGCCATCCAAGTTGTTAGTCCAGCCCTGCGACGGCTTAATTTTTTTTGCGCATTTCTTAAATTTACCAATGGAATGAACAACAATTTTTCCTCAAAAATATCGACGCCCGTTTTAAAATGGCATAGCAATTTCATGTGATCTCTCCACTCTCAAGCCTGCTTTATGTTGATGTAAAATTTTACTTGTGCTTTATCAAAGATTTCTTGTGTTCAATGCACAATAGTTCTTTTACATAGTCTATGGGCCATTGGGTCTATTGATGGTACGGCACTATCGCAGACGTAGTCGGTTGGCTACCTTCGATCACCGCAAGTAGTAATGATGATTATTTGATAATCGAAAATAGGCCTACGATAAATGATTAATTCATGCGTTGTTAGAATTCTAATATCTTTTTAAATAGGCCTATACAAGATATTGACCTGATTAAAAAATATACTGTTTAGTAATATTGTGTTCATATTTCACGACAGTTCTAACCCCATTACTAAGACTTGATACCTTTTCTTAGATTGTTTTTGTTTGTATGTGCACTTGTTATAGCACCCATTCAAGCCCCACTACTCAGAGGCGCTCCCGATTGCAGCGCGGACGCTGCTTCGGTGTTTCACGTCGAAGCGCTGAGCAATTGCGAGTGAAGGACTTGCCCAAGGTCCCTACGCGACTTGAGGTGTATTCGAACCTGCAGCCATTCGGCTGCAAGGCAACGAACATACCCACTACTGTACACCACTGCGCCCCTGAAAGTGTTAATAAGACTTAGTAGCGTCCTTGTCGCTACAATGTACGTCGACAGCGGCTATTGAACTTTGAACTTTCGGCCCATGCATGCAGCATGCTTCCAGCCAAAGCCCTCTAACGTAAGACGATTAGGACTAATTTCACAGTATGGCTTACCCTACTGGCTGTGCTGTGTCTGTACAGGATACGTCGTATGATAACAAAAACATGCTTAAATACCATTGCTTACGAAAAGAAAATTGAAAGATGAAGAGATGGCTATAAGATTCTGAAGGAATCACAGTGTTACTGCGGACGGTTGCACAGGAGTAGGCCTTTTGAAAAAGTTTTCCTGAAAGTAGGTAGCTATAGCACGTACACTACTGCTACTAGCTTACAGCATATTTCCTCCTGGAAGTCGTATTCGATTGCCAGCGATAGCATAAACTTGAGTCACTGACGTTTTGCGCGAAGATGAGTAAGTTATTGTCCTAATTTTGTCTGCGTATCTTTATTTATTAGTGAACAGTGGCGGATCCAGGGGTGGGGGAAAATTCGGTCATGGCCCCATTCACAAATGCCAATAGAACACGCCCCACCCATTTGATTTGAAGAAAGGCCCATCCATTAGGTCTCAATGGTATATTTTCCACAGATTTTTGGGCAGGGATTATTTTTTTTTATATTTCAAGGCAATTTGTACCAAATGACTAAAAGAGGTAATAAGTTTTTGCTTTTCCCGGACCAGAAACGTTGGTCCCCCTTCGAAAATCTTCGTATCCGCCCATGTTAGAGAATTATTTTTTTTGTCTTTTTTGAATATGAATAGGCCTATGATTGATATGTGTTAGAAAGTGAAAAGAAACATTTTGAGTTGTTGAAAATGTGACGAGATATGCTGAGAATGTTTAAAGGCCTGTGATGCAATGTGAATGCGTACCTCCCATTTATGTAAAGCAATGCAAATGTTAATTTTGGGTACAATGTTGTGTGAATTTCACTTTCCTGAATAATGTAGGCCTAATGTAAGTCTCAGTTGTAATGGAGCATGAACGACGAACGTATAGGCCTAGCTCCAGTGTGGTGTAACATGAATGTCGATCCTATATGTTATTTAACGTAACAATAAAAATAAATCTGGAGAGTACTGTAGTAAGTTTCCTAAGTTTCTCACCTCCGCACGATGTGTAGGAACACTGGACATGCGTATCGAAGAAGTGGCGTAAACGGTAAATCCCCCTCCCCACCTGGATTGAGAGAACAATTTCTAGGGTGAATTTCGATGAAGATCGTTTCCCAAACCCACCATTAACAGACGCCGTAGTAGCCTATTTGAGGAAGGCAAGATCAGTAAATAATTATCACGTCAGAAATGAGTTGGCTGCGTAGCATTTTAGGGATTTCAAGACTATAGAAAGCTTGAAATGACGATATTTTGTGCTACTTGTGAGTTGTATGTCTGGGGGGGGGGGGGGCAAAGGACGGCCCCAAAGTTTATGGTGGGTAGGATGGAGCTGCTTGTATCCCCCCAATATATTTTCAGAAATGCCCTCCACACATTTCTGAGTAGCCTACGGCACACCAGACTGTACTTACACATTTTTATCTCATTACCCACACCGTTTCTGATATAGGCCTATAGGCCTACCTATTGAGTCAACCGCAAGAAATTACGCGTTCCAGGGCGATCTCTAATACCTACTGCACAATCGTTATCGTGTGGTGGCCGTCATGACTGTGGAAACAACGAGTAGGCTAGCCGTGATTTCCATAAAAAAAATATAAATTTCAAAATATTTTGATCCTTGAACACTTAGGCCTAATAAAACAACATCATTACTATACTGTATTGCGATGTTTAAGCCTAACCCATCTCACAGTGCACACTGATCAGAGGCATTAATCACATGGCTGACCAATTTTCGAAGTGAGGTCGTTCTCGCTTGGTGTGTGTACCATCTGCAACAATTTTTAGCTAATTGTGTCTTGGTCGGCAATTCAGAACCTTCTTGTGCAATTATAGAGATTAGCTGATTCCAGTGCTGCAAAGTAGGCTAGGCTTTATCATTTCACTCTCATCAGCAATTATTCATGATAATAGTCCAGCAGCAGCAGAACTAAGTTGCTGAACTTGACAAATAAAGAAATTAATATTGCAATTATTTATATATTTATTTGAAATATTGTCATCGTCGTTATTGGGCCTACTGTGGCTTAATTTTAGTGCACCTTTATTGGTTTTTGCCTTGTACATTAGAAACAGGGTTCATAGAAATTGCTGATTAAATATGCAAGTAGGCCTAATTTAAAAAAAATGATGATCTGAAAATAAACAATTTTAAGTGTTTTTATACAATGCCTTATATAATCATAAATAATAATAAATAAGTATTGTGAAATTTTTTCTTCTTCTAAATTATAATAAATTGGTAATAATTTTATTGTTCTAAGCTGTAAAAATTTAGATGAATTATAGTAAAGAAGATGCTTAAAAAACAAATAAAAGCCATAATATCTTTTCATAATGCAGTGAAATTGTAGATTTTTATCAATGCAAACAGCAGAAACAATGTAACGCAAAAAGGTTCCTGTAATACGAATAACAATAGCATTTTAGACTTGATTAGATTGGGTTTTTGATATGAACTTAAAATAACGCCAAATGATAAACGCATAGAGTTGTGTTTGCCTGGTCTCTAAAAATAGACTCAGGAACTGCCGTCCAGGTAGTCGTAGCCAATGATGACCATTCGTTTACCCTCGACGAATCAGCTCTTGAGAAGATCCTGCTTGACCGCAGAGTCAAGGACAGCAAGGTTATCGTCCTATCCATTGCTGGAGCATTTCGTACTGGAAAGTCATTCCTTCTCAACTTCTTCCTGCGCTATCTCTACGCACAAGTGAGTGAGCATTGTTGGTCTGTTTCTGTTGTTTGCTCGGTTGTATGTCTGTCTTTGTGTCTCTCTCTCTGTTTGTGCGTGTCTGTCTGTCTGTCTGCTTGCCTCTCTTTCTGCCATTGCGTTAGATGCTTTCAATGCTGCAGCATCATGCAAAACGAGTCAGCCGTTCACTCAGCTATAGCCAGTTGCCCAAAAGCCAGTGAGTTTCATCATCAATAATAATGATCAAGTCCACCAATTATATATAGTCCTTCAGTCAGTAAATAAGCCAATAAGTCAGTAAGTCGTTCAACTAGTCAATCATTCAGCAAACTACTGATCATTCAGTTGATCGTTAAGTAAATCAGTCAATTATTAGTCTGCAGCCAGTCAATACTGCTCTATAGCAGGGAATCAAATTTTAAGACAGTAGGCTAAATCCGTCAAGTCAGTTATCCGTTGGGCCAAAAAATCCAAGTGAGCCAGTTCGTTGTCGTTCCTTCTACTGTTGATGATTTACATGACTATAGGGATCGGAGAACTGGATTGGTGATCCAGATACTCCGCTGCAAGGATTTGAATGGACGGGAGGAACAAAGAGGAACACCACTGGAATTCTTATGTGGAGCGAACCGCTGGAGGTGGAGCTGGCCAATGGGGAAAAGGTGTGTAATGTCACACAATTACATTAAAAATGATTAAATCATTCCACATAATACTTTTATATTGTGCTACAGAAATGTATGCATAATTGCATATACACTGACAATGTATTTATTTTTGGCTGTATTTATATATTTATTTTGCACGTGTATGCAGGCAGGTGTGCATGCATTTTGGGTGTGTATGCATATATGTAGGAAGAAAAGAAGTTACAGTAGGCCTACTCAATTCAAGAGTATGAATAAGGACCACGTTGATTTACGCTAGCGAAATTAGTACAAGTATTTAGTGTATTCACCCAACACATAATGGTGTGTCATATTATGACAATGCTAAAACATAATTATGTCTTCGAATGTCCATGTAGCCGTTGTCCAGTTTGCTGCTTGACCGTGATTGTGGTCAGGCAGCATTCAAACTCGCCTTCATCTGATCTTGTCAGACGGATGTTTATCTAATCCAATTTAAATAACATTGTTTATACCGCATTTTTGAACATAGCTGATGTCGTCCAATGCCCATTCCTTTGAGCAATCGTTCGTTATTTTGTTTTTTATTGTTGTTGTTGCTTTTGTTTATTGGAAAGGCGTGCGTACTGTTGATGGACACCCAAGGAGCGTTTGACAGCCAATCAACCGTTAAGGACTGCGCAACGGTTTTCGCTTTGAGTACGATCCTAAGCTCAATCCAGATCTACAACGTCATGAAAAGCATCAAAGAGGTCACCTGTCGTGTTAATTGCTATGTGGGCATCTGGTGCTGAGTTAACATATAAGCCTATCTAACTGGTCACGTTTGAAATTCTAATTAGAACGTTCAGACCGAAAAGAACACATTAGGCCTATACCAATACACCTGACTAGTTACCTTAACCCTCAGGCTACCAAGCTTTTTTGTAACACTGACTACCAAGGGGGGGTGGTTACCACCCCCCTTTGGATTTTGGGTTTGGTTTGAGATATCATAACTTGTAATACATCAATGGATTCAGCATTCATTTCTGCACAAAATGGTATATTTAGGTTTGAAATATATGAAAGCACCCCGGAATTATGAATTTTTTCCCTAGGCACCCGTCGATTTCACAAAATGTATACTTTCGCATAAGCAAAATATTAGATTCTGTGTGTTTTAACATAATTTATTTATTTAAATATAATAAAGTCCAATATCCAACTATAAAAACTAGTAATAAGTTAGTTTTAATTACAATAAAAAGAAAAAAAACATGTATTAGCTGCTGAAAAACGTTTACGGAGACTTATCGGTTTACGTTGTAAAAAAAACCCAACACTTTGACACATTTAAATTTATTTTGAGCACTTCCGGTCATCAAATGTCAAATTAATTGGTATCAAAAGATAGCCCTAAATGCCCTCTATAGAATGGCATAATTTACTTCTCTTGAAAAATAAATTATGACTCATTTTTAATAGAAAAAACATGAGAATTTTATGAAAATAAAACACCTTTTTATATATTTTAATTTATTTTGAGCACTTCCGGTTGTCCAAAGACAACTCCGTGACCACCACAATGTAGCCCCACATTCCCTCTACAGAATGGTGTAATTCATGTCTCTTCATGTCAAAGGACGGATAAGATACAGCCAATAATCTAAGGGGGGTGGTATCCACCTTCCCGTGGTGCCTCGGGTATATCGGGTATAACTTTTGAATGGTATGGTATATCATCACACATTTTAGCTCAAAATGTGTGCAAATGAATCCTCTACAGCTACATAAAACGTCAAAATTTTATTCCAAACGGAAAAAAATTTATTTGGAAAAAACCTAGGGGGGGGGGTGGATACCACCCCCCCCCTGGTAGCCCGAAGGTTAACATGGAAAAGGTCGAGGTTGTTAATATAAAGTGGCGACCTCTACTTTCGTCTTTCGATAATTATTGATCTAAATGAGTTCTCTTAACGAAAGTTTGAGAGTGCGTTTCGAACAGAGTTACATTTAATTAAGTGCACTGAGAGGCTGTTCAGAAATCCATATCAACAGTGCCTTAGAAAATATATCGCATATTAAAATTTGGTTTCAAATTTTAGATCTATTTTGAGGTAGAAAGATATAGGAGCCCAGAGGACCAGGGAGTTGGAGGGAAAGAAGGAGAGCGAGACAAAAATGGAGAGAAAGGAAGAAGTGAGAAGAGGACAGGTGAGGGACAGGAACAGGGACAATGACAAAGAGAATGAGAGAGGAGGCGAGGGGTGAAGGAGAGGAAGAGGGGGAGGGGATAGGGAGGAGGAAGAGGAGAAGGAAGAGGAGGGGGACGTGGTAGTGGGAGATGAAGGAAGGCGCTGCAGATCTGGATTGAAAAGAAGACGAAGAGGAGGAGGAAGGGAGGGAGGGAGGAGGAGAGGAAAGAGGAGGAGGAGAAAAAGAGGAGAGAACAAGAATGAAAGTAGAATAGAAGAGAGAAGAAAGCAGTGGAATAGAAAAAGGGAGGTGTGTTAATTTTTACACAGTCCTTGCGTTGAATCATCAGGTCTGATGTTGTGCCATGAAATTTTTCGATATTTGCACCATGATAATTATGGTACTTTCTCGTTATCTGCTTATTGTAGGCCTAGTTCTTCGCTGCGTACGGACACATGGCTTTGACGGAGAATAATTCGAGACCATTTCAGGCAAGCAAGATCTTTTCAATGCCAAAGAATCAGATTAGCGTATTCAAATCTGCTCTGATTAAAATTGGTTGATATTGAAGATATATTATAAATTTAAGAAAACATTGTTGATAAAATCATTTGTTGTGACTGTAGTTTGCTAGATAAAATAATTGTTGTTCAAGGCGATGTGATTGTTTCTGTTTAGGATCTTCATTTCTTGGTCCGTGACTATCAATGTCCTTACGATTATCCCTACGGACTGGAAGGCGGTGAGAAATATCTCGCGAAATGTCTCGAGGCAAGTAGCAGCTTTCCGCGGCCTGTCAATTTCAGTTATTCGGACGCTATATAGCCAATTGATCGTAATCGAACACCTCTGCTTTGTTAAGCGCTTGCTCTCAACCAAATCGCAGGGCCCCAGGTTATTCAATGGCGCTACGTCGTATCAAATGTGTTGGTTGTACCGAGATCGATGTTCAGCCCCAATAATAATTGTGTGGCGCGGTGCGGCGGTGGTGTAGTGGTGGCGTCGTTGCCTTGGAGCCGGAAGGTTCGAAGTTCGAATCCACCCTCAAGCCACCGCGTAGGGACCTTGGGCAAGTCCTTCACTCGCAATTGCTCAGCGCTTCAGCGTGAAACTCCGATGCAGTGTCCGCTCTGCATTCGGGAGCGCCTCTGAGTGGAGAGAGAAATAGAGCTTGAATGGGTGCTATAACAAGTGCACATACAAACAAACAAACAAAAAACAAATAACATTGACAATAATTCATAGGGCGACGTAAGACAGCCGTTTCAAGGGCGCATGAGTCAGGTTAGAGCGTTGACCGTGTAACTCGGACAGCACAGGTCTAGACCTCCATCTCGTACATGGTATCTGTGGATTGATCCTGAGCCAGTCCTCATTTGCAATACCTTAACACCATTGAATTGACTGACAGTGTTTAATCTATGGACCTCTGGAAGAACGGTGACCCAGAATGTACTAATACTAAGCAGCACAATCCCCTGAAAAACTTAATAAAACGATAACAGTTTGAAGTTGCAGTTTACGATGTAATTTTATATGAAATGCTTCTTGATCTATTATTATTACAAAGTCAAAGATCAGGCAGTCGTGGAAAGGGCAAAAGTGCAGAGAGGACTACTACAATTAATAAGCAGGTGAAAGCATCGTTGGCTGGGCCACATACTTAGAGAAGAGGGTAGGCCCTATGTTGGTGACGTTGCTGGAGGGACGTACATGTACTATGGAGGGGAAGGCAACGAGAGGCAGAAAAGATTAAATATACTGAGTGATCTCGATAACGGAGTTGTATATGGTAATGGTACCACCAAGAGGAAGGCGCAGGACTGAGCGGGATGGCGGAGGTCGGAGGAGATCACGAGGTCGTCCATGTCACAAACCTGCTCAACAGCAGAAGACTGAAGATTATAATTATGACTTAATTATATTATTTACCATTGTAATAATATGATGCTATCGTAACAGTTTGGTCTGTGTACTATGTATAACAGTGTCTTCTAATTGTGTCATGGTTAGCAAATAATGGCCTTCTTGATCAATGGCGATAAGCTGATTAATGTGTAGTCAAGTATAATTTATAATTGTTATACTCCTGTCTGCAATTATTCATTATCACAGCCAATGACCCGCACCAGAACAGTTCTATGGAAAATTGGAGACCACTCTAGAAGTATGGTATTAAAGTACTCAACACATAAGGATGGTGGTAGTTAGGCTATTAGTACATTGGAACTTCTTTGGCCAAACAAGCTTATGAGAGTAGACTCCATTTTAGCTTCAAACATTTCACTGCCCACTCAGCTATTGGAGTGTTTGACGTAAAAAAACTTGCTTATGGTAATGTAGGGCCTATTGTGTTTGACCATTTATAATGTGCTTCTCGCAGCAAGGGTTTTTCAGAAGCGCTCCCAGTGCGTGTACAACATCGGGAGGCAGCTATGAGATGAGAGAAAGATGAGGAAAGACTACGAGAGATGATGATATTATAGAGCGAACTGATGGTGATAGTCCATATCATAGGAAAGGGCCAATGCAGGCAAATGATCTGAATTGAGCCATAGCGGTCCTGAAGCGGGGAACAAAGAGGCCAAACCGATCAGAGGACCTACGTGTAAGAGGACGCAGTGAAGTGGCAGAAATGGGGCGAAGTATAAAATCACAAAGATACTTCGGAGCTAGACCAAATTGAGATTTGAGGACCAAAATATAAACTTTGAATTGCATACGGGCCCAGGGAGGAGTCAGTGAAGCTGTTCAGCCATGAAAGTAGAAATGTGGGAGGAAAGTTCAAATAAAGACGATTAGAAGATAGCCAAAAGGTGAAAATTTTGAGATAGAGTCTCAATTTGACTTGCAAGAAGAGGAGCAGAGGCTTGAAGATACAGCGAAAAGAAAGGTGTCCAGTTGCAGAATGGTTAATCTAACGGAGTTCTTGGAAATTAAACGCATGTTCTAGGTTTTTTATATTAATATTAATTTTAAGGAAAATTTATTTCTGGATTCCTACTATTACCGCCTGCAGTCAAACTCGAACACGACTCCGATTACTATATTATCTTAGTCGCTATGCAGATGCACTCAGCACTAGTAGAATCTTCTACATGTACACAGTTCCACTGATCGTATTGACCTCTGTGTCCATCGCGTCAGAAACACCATGACCCAATCCAGATCCTTTGCATGCATAACATTATACAAGGCCAAATTAACCAGTATAGGTTATGTCTGTCAGAGGTCCAAGAGCGTGAACAACACGAATTTGCAATGTGCGTATTCACGTTTATCC
>OX243818.1:2404439-2446939 GCA_945859605.1 Lumbricus rubellus
AAAATGAAACACAAAATTCAGGAGGTGGCTGCCACTCCCCCCCCCCCCTTGGTAGTTGGTGCTGCTCAGTGCCCAATGCAATGTTCTGCTGCTTTGTCGCATTACGATAAGTTACATTGTTTGTTGAGTAATGTACTGAAAATGAATGGTTGAAATAAAGCAGAATGTGATACAGAATGTTTCCACAAAATTTAATAGTCCTTTAATCTTGCATTTGCTTCTTTAGACGTTGAAAACGATTTTAAGCAGCATGTCCACGAATTGATCAGTTCTCTTTTGTCGCCAGCAAATCTCGTCATCAAGAGAGTCAACGGAGCAAAGATCACCGGAAAGGAACTCTTTGAATACTTCAAGGTCACTGCGTCAGAACTTCCCATTTGTATAGCACCTTTTCTGTAGTAGAATTTCGCTTAGATTGATCTGTTTACAACCACTAAATTTAAGTGAATTCAAGTTCAATGAACTGACGGCACTGAAATTTAACTGCATAATTATATTTTTGGCAGAACAAACCTGTAGCTCCGTATTAAGAGTAAGGCTTACCCAACTAAGCAGAAAGGTTTAGGGTTGATTGCATTACTCAACATCTTAGATGTCATGTTTACACGAGCACTAGGATTAATTTTGAATTGTAAATAATAGTGAATTGTCAAATAAATTCGAGTTTGCAAATAAGTATTCCTATCTACTTAATGTGGCGTTTCATATATGAAGTATCATTTCGTTTTTCTTATCTGCATGTGCCATTAACTTCTCAGCGTAGTCATTGCAATGCGGATATCACAGGTTCAATGATACTCTTCTTCTGATACATTTTTTTTGATCAAGGTCCGTGTTGTGTATTGACCTTCACGAAGTCCTTAATTGCCAACATACAATGACACAGGGTCTCGTCACCGTTGATTGACGCATGGTCACTAGCTACATGTTCCTGATGCAAATGAATATAACCCAAATGTCTTTTAAAGTTACCGTTTCTGTTGTAGGAATATAGTAAAATCTTCCAAGGCAATGAGTTGCCGGAGCCACAGTCGATGTTCGAGGTAGGTATATGCGAGTCAACAATTTGTCGTTTTTCGTTGAATTTTGGATGTCGACACGGTGTTCATGCGGGACCTGATAATTTGATTTGCCAGCCAACTACGGTTTACTATCAAGACCGCGCGCACAAAACCGCGCGCACAAAACCGCGCACACAAAACCGCGATTCACAAAACCGCGCACGCTCATTACCGCGTACGATCATTACCGCGCACGATCATAACCGCATTCAAGTAGGCCTATTTCAACATGCATCCAGCTTCTATGTCAGATCTAAAAATACCTTCATCCAACTTCTATTTAAGCGGTGTCTACAGACAACTCGTCAAACGACAACTTGTCTACAGGCAACTGGTCTAACGACAATTGGTCTACAGACAACTGGTCCAGAGCTTGAGAAATGGAAGCTGGAATAAATTATTTTAAAGAGGTGAAGTGGAGGCTGGATTGATGAAAATAACGCATGAGAAATGGAAGCTGGATGAAAATATTTTTAGATATAAAATAAAAGCTGGATTGACGAAGATAACGCATGAAAAATGGAAGCTGGATGAAGATTCTTTTACAGGTGAAATAGAAGCTGGATTGACGAAAAATTGTCGAAAATAACGCATAAGAAATGGAAGCTGGATGAAGGTATTCTTAGATATGAAATAGAAGCTGGATTGACTAAAATAGCGATCGTGAAATAGAATTTGGATGAAGGTGTTTTTAGATCTGACATAGAAGCTGGATGAATGTTGAAATACCTGATTGCGGTTATGATCGTGCGCGGTAATGATCGTGCGCGGTAATGAGCGCGCGCGGTTTTGTGAATCGCGGTTTTGTGTGCGCGGTTTTGTGTGCGCGGTTTTGTGTGCGCGGTTTTGACCGGATACCGCCAACTACAGTTGTGACTACAGTTATACCGTTACCGCGGTCCGTGACCATACTCTGTCAGTGGTGGAGCAAAGCCGGTGTTATGTACATGTAACAGTCTTTCCCTAAAATTCTCCTCCGAGACACTATTTTGAAACAGATTCTTCAATGGCGGATCTGTTTCTCAACCCAAGCATTCCATCAATAGAATGATATAATTTGTTTCTCTCAACAATAAATAATATGGATACAATGTAGTTGATAAATTGATAATGTAAAGGTTTTGGGATCCAGCCCTTCGGTACCTCGGCTATTTCGGGCATACAATTTTTACGCTAAGGAATATCACACTATTTAACCTCGAACTGTTTGTCTGCGAACCACGTAGGTCTACAGCTGCCTAAAATTTATTCCATGCAAAATAATCTTGTGATGCAAAAACCTACTTCATGAAGACCCGAGGGTTAACAGTGATGTATTTTATGCGGCATGATGCTATGTAGCCTAAGCTTAGTTTGCTTTATGGTATAGGCGACTGCAGAGGCGAACAATCACGCTGCTGTGTTCAAAGCAATGGACCTCTACAAAAAGCAGATGGAATTGGTAGGTGAAAAATGAACACTGTCTTGAAGCGGCGGTGGTGGTTGTGATGGTTGCTATTGTTTCGATAGTTTTGGTACTTTTTAATTTTCTGATGGTGGTGGTGATTGTGTGTGATTATCAAGCCCGCATTAAGGTGGGTGTTAGGGTTGCTGCAGAACCCGAGCCCGCTATTTTGAGGGACTCGTATAGTAGGTTAATAATTATGGGCGTAAAGCCGCGTAATGGTTCGATGGGTTGTCAGAGGAGGGCAGCTAGAGAGTAGCCATGGCATCCTGGCCCATACTAACCTTAATGCGAACCTGGTGATAATGGCTTGTTGGTTGTTTCTCGAGTTTTAGAGCTGGTGCTTTCTTGTGAGTTACTGGTGGCTTTGTAGCTTGTATAGGGCCTACATTCTGAGCGCACTATAACGACTGTTCTTAACTGTAATTCACGAAATGCAGCTCTGAGGAAGCGACATGCCGTACGTTAAACCTCGTACCCTGAATCAGAAACACATTCGCTATCAACAAGAAGCCGTCCAACTCTTCCAGTGGATTCGTAAGATGGGTGGCGAGGAGAAGAGCCGCGCCTTCCAAGATCAGCTCGAGCGACAGATAGCGGAGTCATTTAAAAGCTACGTCAACAGTAACCAGATCAAGTCGTCATGCATGAAACGCTTCTGCTGCTGCTGCAACGGCTGCTGATGCTAGATTCTTTAACCCGAGTGTGTCGACGACTTTAAAGAAACGATGTAGAGAGACAACCGAGGTCGACGCTTATGAGATTTAGAGATACCTTAGGAAAAACCTAGGTTGATGCTTAAAGGGATAAAGTGGACATTAAGGGGAACGACCAAGATGAGGTTTCTGGAGTTTAGTGGGCCTTCAAAAAAAAAACTTAGTTAATGGCTTCATGGAATAATTGGGTCGTCAGGAAACCCAAATATTTTGTGATTTTATATGTTCGTCAACACTATCGGAAAGCATAACGCTTTTCAAACGCCTTGCAACAATGCATAGGCTATTTTCAATATTAAACCTCTATTTACTGGTAGCATGATTAGCCTAATTGTGCGTCCAAAGATATTGAATATTTTAATATGCTAGGTTTTACGTAATTAATTCGAGAAAGTCCTATATAGGCCTATCGATATCTATTTGACATGAAGTACACTTAAAGAAAGTAGAAATAAATGTTGGTCCCGTTCTTATTCGTGTAAATCTTGGACTAATTTCGACCCGGCAACTTTTCCAAACCACTTTCAGCCCTGCCCTAAGTAGACTACCTGAAAAACATAAAAACAGGCATGCTCAAGCAGGGAGGCTGTGACATGACACCAGGCCCGCCGAGAGGGGGGGGACAGGGGGTGCAACTACCCAGAGACCCGGCGACTTTTAGGGGCCCGGCTGGGGCCCGGGCTACACTGGTTCTAATATTTTCATTATGTTGATTGCGGATGGCGGGCCCAGCCTATAATCACAGTCGGACAATTTTCAGGTGATGAAGAAAGAGCATTTCCGAAGTGCATTATTAAGGTTCACAGACAAAATGCAGAACGTACCACCGGGATATCAAAGTTCAAAGACGATTTTTCTGCAGTTAAATCCAGAAAAGTTGCCTGCGGATCATCATACCTGCCGTATGATTTTAATTTGAAAATTTTAATTTGAAAATTAAATTCTTAACATCAAAAACTAATTAAAATCATAAATGTAAGCATATGCCTATCGTATATTCGTACCCACATTCTTTTCATTTTTAA
This sequence comes from Lumbricus rubellus, assembly GCA_945859605.1. Lineage (NCBI taxonomy): Eukaryota > Metazoa > Annelida > Clitellata > Crassiclitellata > Lumbricidae > Lumbricus > Lumbricus rubellus. The sequence continues at coordinate 2,408,686 of OX243818.1, forward strand.
AATTTTACTTTTGCTCGAGGACCCGTGATTGTTCTGCCCAGGGGCCCGGAATTTCTGTCAGCGGGCCTGCATGACACTTATCCTTAACAATATATTTAGGCAATTATAGGCACTCCTTGTATGCCCTTTGCTTAGAAAAGCGAATCAGTGAAAATGAAAGTCTTATGCCGGTATGATCGACTCGTTTCATGTTTTCAACTTAAAACTATAATTTCATATTAAACGCCACCTCTATCAGTATTATTTAGGACTGCTGATATTCGTTATCGTCGTTCACACACACGCATGCATACACAATATTACACACACACACACACACACACACACACACACACACACACACACACACACACACACACACACACACACACACACACACACACACACACACACAAACGTCCTCTTGCACTTTGACCGAGACGAAACAACAGGTTAAAAAGTTCTGCGGTTATGCCTGCCAACCGTTAACAGGCATCAGTAAAGTAGCAAAATAATGCAAGTGTGTCCGCAACAACTAGCCTATATCTTTCACAAAATAACGTGAATTACTAATTAGGATAGATTTATAATTTGACGACCTTCTTGGGTCCCCGGAGGCCGTGGTCCAGTGTATCTTGCACGCCCTGCACACAAGATAGCTACGCTACTGTTTAGGACACTCAAAACAACTAAAGTCACTTAAGATTTTTATTAGGCTACATCATAAACTTATCAATTAGGCCTACCCGGCATACGAATTTTTCAATAATTATACCCTGGGGTAGAGTTGTTTATCCCCCGGATACGCTATACCCGGTAGGTCTATATTCCATCCGGGCGGCTAGATTAATTCATCCCTCCGGATAGCTTTAGATGGGGACCGAATATCCAACGACACCGGCACTGTCGTCGCCTATGCCAGCCAGCCAGGACGGGCGTCGGTGTAGCATTTAACATCTACTCCCAGCACAGCCGTCTACGATGTAGGCACGCGCCAACAGGGACTACTAAGCCCTGAGTGGTTCCAGACAGCTGCTGCATGGCATCAACATAAAAGATGCAGGATCCGTATCACAGTGCTCTAGGGGCTGCATGCGTTGTGTGCGTCGATTCGTATAACCATGCTTACGAAAAGGAAATTGAAAGATGAAAAGATGGTTGCAAGATTTTAAAGGGATTGCGGTTGCAGACGAATATTGGAGAGTAGCGTAATGATCGTGAGAGTAGCTAATAGCTATAGCTAGAACGTAGTAGCTTACGTTGTAGGCATAATTATAATAATTCGTAGAATTTGGATGGGATTATTGCCGGGAATAGCATGGAACTGGTTTTGAACACGTTGTCGAGTAAGTGAATGTACAATTGTACATGTACTTATGTTGTCTGCATATTTGTACTTTTGCCAATGATTTTCGCATTTTTAGCCTATTTATGCATTATTTTTTATTGATGTACACTAGAAAGTTAGAGGAGCGTTTTGAGTTGCTGAAAATGTGACGTGATGTGGTGAGAATGTTACACTCCAGCACTTTTTAGTGTGTGTGCCTCTCATGTCTCTCGTGTAATTTAATGTAATTATGTAAATGTTAGATGAATTTGAATACTCGGAATAATGTAATACGAGTAATTTGAGTCTCGTTCGCAATATAATGTGTACATTGTCTGTGAACTTCATTGTAATGTGGCGTGTATGTAGGTTAGCATGAGAGGTGATTTGTAGGCCTATAATAGTATCGTAGCTCAGCCAAAGGTGCAGGATAGGGCGCTGTAAGCATACATGAGTTCAGAAAGGTAGGCTAGTGGCAGTCATAATATTGTTTTTTGAAAAGGTTTTGAGCTGCGATTTAAATGACAACAGAGATAGTGCGTTCTTAACATGGTAAGGGAGATCTTAAAGGGATTTTATTTTTAAGGTCCTATAATATGCATTAGATACATAGTCCATAGAATTTGCTAATATAATGATAAATGATAGGCAATGTTATAGGGTCTTATTTATACATAAATAATAGAAAATATGGAATGCAAAAAATTAAGTCTACATGTGTGAAATGCATGCATAAGCCTATGTAGGTGACACAATTATCGCTTACCATGGTGAGAAATGTATGGTGTAAAACTATAAATGTTACAATAACGTTGTGTTGTTTAATACAATGAATTATCCAGAAATTACTCAAAATTATTCTGTCACAAATGGCCTATCTGTAAATTTACAAATAATGCAGCGAAGCTATACTTTTCTTATGCATACAACAACATTAAACAATTTCTATTCATGGAAACATACATTCTGTAAAGAAGGCAGCAAAAACATTGTAACAAAGGGTAATAAATTGAGCTCTTGATACCCATGTAAAAAATGATTTTTACGAAGTATAAAATAATGATTGTCTGGTGTCACAATAGGTTCAGCATCTGCCATTCAGGTGATTACGACCAATAATGACCATTCTTTTACCCTTGACGAATCAGCCCTCAAGAAGATCCTTCTTGACAGTAGGGTCAAGGACAGCAAGATCATCGTTTTGTCCATTGCTGGAGCGTTTCGCAAAGGAAAGTCATTCCTTCTCAACTTCTTCCTGCGATACCTCAATGCACGAGTAAGTGAGCAATTGTTACTTTGTCTCTGTTGCTATCCCTTTGTCTTTGTCATTGTCTGTATGTCTGCCTGCCCGTCTGTTCGTCCGCCCGTCTGTCAGTCCGTCCGTCCGTCTGTCCAGAATTATACTCCGGGTCTATTTCTGTCTGTCTGTCTGTCTGTCTGTCCGTCTCTCTGTCTGTCTCGGTCTCTTTTTCTACCACAGTGTAAGATGCTTTTGATGCAGCAGTCAGCCGTTGAGGCGATTATTCCTTTAAAAAGCCAATTAGTCGGTCATTCCTTCTGCTGTTGATGATTTGTAGGGATGGGAGAACTGGATTGGTGATCCAGATACTCAGTTGCAGGGATTTGAATGGAAAGTAGGAACTGAGAGGAACACCACTGGGATCCTTATGTGGAGCGAACCGTTTGAGATGGAACTGGCCAATAGAGGAAAGGTGAGACATGTCAATCAATCAATCATTCAATCAATCATAACTCTTCATTACTCTAAGTCAATTTGTTTAAATTATGACTTTTACAGTGTATAGCAGAAATGTATGCACGTTAGGGTGGATCGATTCCCCATGGGAAAAATGTTTTTCTTCGGAAAGTATTATTAAGAGTGAGGGAACGTTGCCAATTGGTATAAGAAGCACACAGTAATTATTTGGTAATTATTGTGGAACATCTTGGGGCTCCCCGAAGATTTTGAAATTTTGCCATATGGGGCCTGTATGAGGGTATTGGATATAGTATGGATGATCGTGAATCATCTCACGTGACAACGTCTTGTATTATATATAACGTATACAAATCATTGAAAACATCTTTATGCATAGCTAATGGGCATATAGCATATTTACAACAATGCTAACTGTTGCTCAGGCCACAACACACGACAATTGATTTTCTTAAATGTTGGAACAGAACTATCGATCGGTAAAATGGCCATGATACGATAAAACCATGTCGCGATTTTTGACACAAAAACCACTGCTGACAATTTCTAACTAACTGAGAGTATCTATTATTGCATGTAACGCATTGACAAAACATACATTCTTATGTAAAGCCTATATACTTCAAGTGCTCAACTGTAAATTTTCTAAACAATGTCAATGTTTAGACCACGTGACATGATAATCAGATTTGGTGTTAAAGGTTTGCATTATTAACCGGGATTCTATCCGGAAACTGATAAAGCCATCTCTCGATTTTGCCCTATCAATGACATTGTGAAAAAACTGTATGATAAGGCCTTCATTACCCTTAAACATGTGGAATATTTGTCAGCGAATAGTACTGATAAGGATAGGTCCTTCAACCTTCTCCCTAAGATACACAAAACCCGTGAGAAATAGCCACAGATTGACATGCCTGAGGGTAGACCAATTATTTCTGATGTGGGGACCCGCAGGGTTAGTGAGTATATTAATTATTTTATAGGCCCCTTAGCCCGTAAATACCCTTCCTACATCAGAAACTCATGACTTCATATAGAAAAATTCGTAATAGGCTATCACCATAAATGAAGATGATATCCTGGTTACTGGGGATGTTGTTTCTCTCTTCACCAACATGAATATTGGCCGGACACTTAAAGTGGTCGAGGATGCATTTCTTAAATACCCTAACCGACCAGTCAGGGAAATCCTTACCCTCCTTGAATTAACCCTAAAGAATAACGATTTTTACTTTGGGAAAATTGTCTTCCTCCAGATCCTTGGCATAGCCATGGGAAAGCCGTTCTCACGGGGGTGTGCCGATTTATATTTGGAAGAACTGGATGATGGAGCCATGAATACTTTTAAGATACATCCTAAGCTCTTTTTCAGAATTCTTGATGACATTTTCTTGATTTGGCCTGGACCTCCTTTAGATATATTCTCGAGTATGAGTCCTTTTAAAACTCCATAATACCCGATATAAAAATTTCACTTAATTACAATTCCTCTGAAATTAACTTTCTGGACATGACGGAATTATAAAACGGACAATACCACTAACGGTCCTTACAAACCAAGATCTTCTTCAAGGCTACCGATACCCAACAGCTTGTTCACACCTCATCCTTCCACCCTAGACACACATTCAATGGCGTCTTTAAATCCCAAATAATTAGATTCAAGTGTATCTGTTCCTTCCAAAGTGATTTTGACATGGCATGCAATATCCTATTTCGATCCCTTAGTAGCCTATAAGCGGGGATACAACCGTAGATCCCTACGTAAGTTGAAACATGATATCTGGCATTCTCAAGAGAACCATATAGGTAAATATTCCCCGGGGTTTGAATGCATTAGCAATAACAAAGAGGGTTTTCCCACTGGTTATACCCTTTTGTACCATTCCTACACACCTGACCAGGTAATGGAAGGGCATCATCTCCAGTAGCACACGATTCTCACACTTACGGGTCCTAAATGCTTATTCTAAACAAAGCAACCTCAAACAGAAACTAACCTCGTCTCATCTTTTCTCCCCTTCATGCACTTGATACCTCGTCTCTGGACTCGCTCTTTAGTATTTAACTTATCAGTAACTCACTCACTAAGGAAGCCCACTCAATGCGTGGAATGCACGATCTTAATCAAAGCTCGAGGGTACGTACCATACGTATTCTATTTTTTTGAAAGGTACGTACGTATTTTTAACGTACCCTATTTTAGGGTACGTACCAATAAATAAAATACATTAACCACGTCATTGCTCATTATAAGAATGTACAATTTAATTTAAGCAAGCAATCACAACCCAGTAGGCTATAGGGCAGGGGTTCTCAAACTGTGGTACGCGTACCCCTAGGGGTACGCCAGGCGCCGGTAAGGGGTACGCGAAAATTTCCAGAAATATAAATTTTTCTTTGAGTTTATGGACTTTGTGTCCATTTTCCTTCATTAGCAATGATTTTTAACGTTGCTTTATGTAACAACATCCGCCATTTATTTCTTTCGCAACATTGTGATTAGACTTAGGCCTACATACTAAATTTATATTATAGTGCATGCAACATATTTATGTTTAGACCTGTCATTATAAATTTGAAACAAATTAATGTATAATTGATTGAAAGAACCAAAGCCAGAAATTCTCAGCGCAGGTTATTATGGAGCTCAATAAAGATAGCTGAATTCTTCTAAGGATTAATTTCTGGTCGAGCTTTAAAAGTTGTGATTCTCTTCAGCACGTCATTATAATTATATATCTGTTTGAAAATAGTCTTTAAACTGTATATTCTTGCTATAAAAAATAAATATGGGATAAATTTGAGTTTGAAATTGACAAATCTTAAACCGGGTAGCCTAATTTTTAAAAAATCTGTGCTAGTCAAAACATGCACACACTGCAGCAATATAAAGCTATAGGTTAGCTCTTTCTTTCACAGATTATAAACCAATTTCCTCTTTTTGTTGATATGATTGCATCATGATCATTGTCATGATAAAGAGTTCGCATAGTTTCAATTTTGCTCCATGTACGTAGGCTCTAATAGGCCACACCATACAATGATTAAAAGGACTTTTTAGTTATCACTGCAATGGAGACTAAGCAATGGCATTTTGTTTCTGATCTGACTTTGCTGGGGGTACGCCACCATTCGATTTTTGTACTTGGGGGTACAATAAAAATAAAGTTTGAGAACCCCTGCTATAGGGCGTAGTAAATTGCTGCAATGCTATAATTGTAAGCCTATGTTTATCCAGCATACATTGCACTTAATGCACTAATGTCAGTCAGTCGGCTCAGTTCTGCTGCAGCACTTCAAAGGTGTGTTCTTATGCGATTTCCTGATCCAAACCAGAACTGTTTGTCGAAAAATTGCATTCAATCAAAAAATTCTTTTTCGCATTTTTCAAAACTTTCACGTGGGTCCATTCCTTTCCATGTTCTCTGGGCATCGCTGAATCGCTGACTGATGCGTAGGTTATAGACGTATACTGCAACTTTCGAGTTACAGCTATTTGCAAACCAGTGACGTGTAGGCCTACTTAGCTCTCGTCAGAAAGACAGTACAATTTGCATTAAATTAAATATAACCGAAGAATTTATCGAATTAAATTTACTGCTACGCTACCGGAAGTAACGGTTTCAATGACGCATAGGCCTACAGTTGACGTCAGATTATACGTACATGTAGGCTATGGGTCGCCGAGTAAGCCATGAATAAAAGTTTCGTGTATGGTACCGTACGTAGCATACGCGTATTCTATTTTTTGAAAGGTACGTACGTATTTTAACGTATTCTATTTTAGGGTACGCGTACCCTCGAGCTATGATCTTAATGTTATAGTAATTGACATAATTGGAGATGGGACGAGGGACGGTTTGTGCCCGTGCCTATTACACCATTAACCTAATAAAAGCATAGATACAAAAGAAATAGAATAGGCAAAGTGTACGTTGAACAGACATATTGCAATAGATCTGGATTACTCCAAGTGTCGGAGGCTGCCAAATGCCAGGAAGGGGAAGAATTTGGTAGAAAACTGCCGGCGTACCGTTCATTTTTGCAATTCTGGCTTAGTCAATTTTTCTACCTTCTTGGGGAGCCCCAAGATGCTGTTGAAATTCAAAATCGTTTTACACAGTTATATTCAGGTGTAGCAAAGGCAACTTTTCCTCACTCTTAATAACTGATACGACGGAAAACATTTCGATCCACCCTAATGCACGTTCCCTTAGAGGTATTCATGTGTGCTGCACTTATTTGTTTACTTATTATTTACTCGAGAGATCAAAATTAATGTTCCTATATAGTAGCCTACAAGTGAAGTCTGATGAGGCATGAAAATGTGTCGTAGTAGAAGTTGGATGAGCGAAGAAAGCGCAAAGAATAGAACAACCTCTGAAATAGATGTGGAACCTGATGAGTGACTGAACAGTTAAGAGCATCTATACTCCATCAGTTTATTATACTAAGAAAAAAATTTAAACACCCCCGGACCAGGTTTTTTTTAAAAGAATTTTTAGAACAGCACAACCTCTTCTTTCCATTCCCATCCTCCTTGGTAAATTCCAATCGGATGAAAATGACGGTTATCCATTTTTTTTTATATTATATTTTAATGCAGCAATAGCCATGCAATAGGCATAACCTATGGCTTAATCGCTGATCCAAGTAATGCTTCTGCTTTAATATTTTCGTCGTTCTTTCAATTCCACTTCTAAAATTAATATTTTTACCGCTGATCCAACATCTATTTTACTTAAATAATTTGCAGTCATATCATGTTGGCAACACTCAGGGGCGGATCCAGGGGGGCCAATCCGGCCATCTCCCCCCATTTAGAAATGCCCATGTGTCGTGGCCCCACCCCCCATTTGGTTTCAGCGGCTGCTGAAATGGTATGATTTTCCCGAAAAAATTTGGCCAGACGACTAAAAAAAGGTCATCAACTTTTTTGGCGGATGTAATGGTATAATTTTCTCAAAAATTTGGGCGGATGGCTAAAAAAAGGTCATCAACTTTTTAGCGGATGAAATGGTATAATTTTCCCGAAAATTTGAAGAAAAAAGGTCATCAACTTTTTTGGCGGATGCGATTTTTTTTCTCCCAGACCCAAGGTGTCAAGAATTCCCCCCCCCCCCCCCGTCCAAAGTTTCTGTATCCGCCCTTGGCAACACTGACACAACTGGAAGCGAAAGCATAAAACTCCAACGTTTCCTTTACAGGTTTTGGCCTAAGTGATTGGGTTACCTCCCCCCACCCCATCTCCCCACCCGGATTTAGACTGAATGATGGACGAAACCGACGTCAAGCTCTTGCAGGGGGGTCATTTATAACATGCCTACTCGAGTCTGTTTCCACCGATTGCTCGTAGGTTACAGACCGCATGACTTTGAATTATTGTCCATGAAAGATGACTTTAATAATTATTATTTCTCCTCATGATTAGGCATTGGCGGTTTGGCCTATTCTTTCGAACTGTGTGCAGCGTTAGCTCGAACCAGTCACTCTTTTTCCTTTTGCAAACAACAAAATTAATAGGCCTAGTTTCTGCGCGCCTGTCATTTTTCCGCGCGTAATACGTTGCGGTAATAATGTTATGGGGAGGGGGATTAAGTAGGCTACGTCCTTGTCGTCTCCCCTGGGCAACAGGACTTGCTCCTTGATAAATCTGAACCGGGAACCAGAGAAGTCGCCTTTCACACCAACCGATCATGAACGGAAACTCAAATATGGAAAGCTCTATATACAGAAGTGGAGATTTTCCATAGCTGGGCGGCTGTCACGTGCGAAAGCATCGTCAAAGCCATAAGTCAAGTAGCCTAAGTCAAATTGTGTCAACTTAAATTTCATGAATAAACGAAATATTCACCAATAATGATCTTTTCATAGCTCAATCGACTTCTACTTTGTTAATTGATTAGCCACTTTATGCAACGCGTGTAGACGCTGTGAATATTCATGATGCATTTAATCTGCGTGAAACATAGCCATATTAATCTTCATTACGAAGTGAATGTTAATAGGCTAGAGTAACTGATATGGAGACTTCTGATTAGTTGCAAGATCCATTTCCTTTCGTAATAGGCCTAACTAATAAGCGGCTGGGGAAACACATTAATTATATCTTCTTCTTTCCCTTCAGGCTAGAATTAATTATTCCCTCTGGCGAGGGGTCACCCACTGATCAGAGGAAACACATTATATGAACCGGATAAAGAGAAGCTTGCTTTTAGTGGCAGTCCCAGGTCTGGATATTGAAGGAGGAGGGCGACGCTAATGATCTTTGTCATCACACAATGTTGTTAAACTGAATCCACTGCCTATTCTATCAGGGGCGGCGCCAGACACTTTTAACCAGGGCAGAGGTCGAGTCGCGTGCTCGGCAGTACGGGCTTACATAAGCATATTTGGCGCCATCGTCAGGGCCGGATTAAGACAGGTGGCCCCACACTTTTGGGGGCCACATTTGAGGGGCCCACACATATGTTTTTTAAAGGAAACAATTGGCATATTCTACCAACATTTCGATCAAACGACCGAAAAAATGTCCTAAAATGTTTTGGCCGAAGATCCCCCAACAAATTTTCAGAACAGGGTCTCCACATTTCTTAATCCGGCCCTGGCTACCGTGCTCGCCATAAAGTGACAGCTGGGTTTTTCCACTAGGTCTGGATTTTTTGGCCTTCGTCTGGGTTTCTGTTTTTTTGGGGGTAAATTCCGGGTTTATTTTAGTTACTGGACCATTGTACACTGTGTCCGGATAAAAAAAGTAGAACACACAAAGTGTCATAAATCGGTAAAAACTTTCAGGATTGTCTGAAATTTTAAACACAGCACCCGTGACCATATTTTGCACGAGATCCGAAACCGATTAGAAATATTCGTGAGTCTGTCAAATTTATAAGCGTTTAAAATGCAGCATACTTTTTTATCCGGACACAGTGTAGGCTATTTACAACGCATGAATATTCTGCATGTGCACTGAGCATTGCAATATACATTGTATTTATAGTGAAATGTAATGTTAAATGGTTCTGCTACATACTTTTTGTTCCACTAATTTTAATTTGAAACTTCACAATCAAGATCTGACGTTGTCTATTCACGAATATAATAATTTATAATCTGCATGGTGACGCAGAGGAATAGCTCTTCGCAGAAATAAGCCGTTTCAAAATTTCAATATAGACAAAGCCCTACGGCCCCTGCCAGAACTTTTTCGATGCTAGAATTCTTCCTGCCAGAACTTTTGCTAGGCCGGAACTTTTGCCTTCCTGAATGAATTTTTTCATTCCAGAGAACAGACGGACTTGAACAGTAAGAAACACTATGCATGAACATATTCTGGTATACGGCAACATTTCTGGCAGGGCAACGACCAGGGCAACAGGCAGGGCAAAGGCTTTTTTGGTAGGGCATTTGCCCTGCCATGCCCTGGCGTAGCGCCGCCACTGTATTCTATACGCCTGCTAGAAATACGGCCGTGTAGCATGTGGACTTTATACTGGACTTGGAACCCATTGCATGCGCCAGTCTGTCGAACGTCCCCAGTTGCAGTGCTGATGCTTCGCTTCAAAAGCAAAAAGAAAAGTATTATAACCATCGTTGTTAATGGGTCCTATGGTTTCGAAAGCCAAGAGAACAGAAAGGATGTAGCTGCACTGTCCAGTCCTGGAGAACAATCGCTATTTAGTTATTTTGTTTGTGTGTTCGTTTAAAGGCATGCGTGCTGTTGATGGACACCCAGGGAGCGTTTGACAGCCAATCAACCGTCAAGGACTGCGCCACAGTCTTCGCTTTGAGCACGATCCTCAGTTCGGTCCAGGTCTACAACATCATGACAAACATCCAAGAGAATGACCTTCAATACTTAGAGGTCACCGATCATCGTGTTAAATATTATGTCGGTCGTCTGGCGTTGAGTAAACATGGATATGGTTTAGGTCCGTGAAAAGGAAACCATTTTGTAAATGTCAAAATAGTGAATATTCATAGATTTTAAAACTTCAAACACCGTTTTAATCCTGACATACAGTTAATTTTATGCCTATCTAATATTAATGAAAATATAAAAATTCAAGTCATAGGCTACAATAATGACTTCGTTTGCATAAAAGGCATTTTATCGGTCAGTCATCGCTCCGATTGGTAGCCTATGTATTGGCTCTTGGTAAAGGCTAAATTCATTCAATAGAACCAGAAGTGAAAATAAATGGAGCCTATTAACCTGTATTGTCTGCTTTCTAAACAAAATACTGGTGACTGATGTCTTGGAGCATTCCGATTACTACACATAGAGGCTACATTTCGAAAAGATGGTGACATCGTGGCGATCCAGCCCTCCGAGCTCGTCAAACTAAATCCGCCACTGGTTGCCAGCGCGAGTTCTAACTTCTAAGCCTGTGCTTTTACATTGTGCGGGAGATCTTCGATATTACGTTTGCCTCATGACATAACCTACATTGCAAACATGTAGGCCTATAGTTTTGTATACCTTATCGTTATCTGCTTGTAGTTGTTCGCGGAATATGGACACCTGGTTTTGGAGAAAAGCGATTCAAAACCATTTCAGGCAAGCAAGATCTTCTCAATCCTACGATATCAATCGTCCATTTCCCGTTTGTACATAAATAGTAGACATTTGTTATGACTGTAAATTAATTAGGGCCTAAGATTGCAATAAAATTGCAATATCCTATATCACTTGCAAGTGATAGGATATCACTGAATTATTAAAAACTAAAATAACGGAATTAATTGAGCAGTTCATATTGTAAAAAGTTAAACATAACTAAAAGAAGATTTTAATTCCTTATTATTTTAGTATTGTAATGGGTTTGTATTAACACGTCTATATGAAAATGTAGCACAATATTGAAATTGTGTGATCATTAAAATTTAGCTTAGGCCTATTAAAGATTTCTATTGAAAAGATTTAGCAAGAGTAGGCCTACAATTCAAAATTAAATATCCATTGTTAGCATGATGTTTTATTTATCACATTACAAATATCATAGTCGTTAAATTTAGCTCAATTACAATTTACTAATAACAAACTTGAAATTTATTGTTAACTTTTCCACTGTATTAGTTTAGCCTAGGCCTAATAAAAATTTACTATGAATAAAATTAGTTGATAATTATTATTTAGGGCCTATTGGAGATTTAAATAAGCTTTGTTGAAATTTGTGATGATTTGAGTTCGAGCACAGCCTAGTGTTATAATAATCTTCTTTTCTCTGATGAGAAGATGGTGATGTGACTGTTTAGGATCTGTATTTCTTGGTTCGTGATTGGTCATGTCCTTACGAGTATGATTACGGACGGGATGGCGGTGAGAAGTTTCTCAAGAAACGTCTCGAGGCAAGTAAATAAAGCTGTTAATTTAATTTATTTTTTGTTATAACAACAACTTATTACCTCTCACATTTTCTGACTATTATTAAGATTATGCTACACGGCCACTTTTTTTTCTTAGAGCATGCATACTAGAACAGCTTTCAACTATAGACCTATCTTTGCTCACACTTTATAACATCCTAAATTCAACATTAAATAAGTTGGTCCCACGACGGAAGAGGATGAGGACGACGAGGACGAGGAGGAGGAATGAAAAGGAAGAAGGAGGAGGAAGAAATTCGGAAGATCCTTAATCGAATGACGTGCGTTTCAGATAACGGGAGACCAGCATGAGGAGATGCTGAAAGTGAGACGGCGTCTGTATTCTTGCTTTGGAAAGATCGGTTGCTATCTGCTTCCTTACCCTGGAAAGAAGGCTGCCACTTGTCAAAATTTCGATGGTCGCCTCTCTGGTCAGTCTCTGTAAGAGTTCATCGATTTCTTTCAGGAACTAGGCCTACATAGACGATCTTTCTCTCCTCGTTCTTTTTGTGTTACACACTAAAGTCAGCGGATGCGCTTTGCATCGCTACATGGCTGTCCGTAGCCGAATGTTTCATTATCTCTAATCGGCCTGATACGAATAATTGAACCAACTATTTGGCCGAAGGAGAATACGTAGGCCTATATAGTGTATAAAATAGGTCTACCTACAATATTCAAAATTTCAAATGTAACTAAAAGTTCTGTAAATTTTATACAAAAACTACAAATAAACAGCTAATTACATGCAATTTTTTAATCCTTCTGCCAGTTTAATATGTAGGCCTATATTGCACACTAGATAGATATATCAGCTGCATATGCAAAAACGTCATGTTTCGGTCCAACCGCTACTACTTGATTGAATACCAAATAGCTAGGCTATTTGACCCCCTATTTGGCCCCGAATCGAGTGTTCGGTACCCATTCTTGCCAATTTCTTGGTAGCAACAACGTCAAAAGTGTCTGTCTGATTTGCCTTGTGTTCATCAACTGAGTCTGTCTATAGCCTACTTCTTTCTATAGGTTTTCAGCATCGCCCTTTAATTTAATCTTCCGCTTTTTTTTGTTTAGACATAGATGACGACTTCAAGTTGCATGTCAAGGAGTTCGTCAATGATCTCCTGTCGCCAGAAAGTCTCGTCGTCAAGAAGATCAACGGAGCGGACATCACTGGAAAGGAACTCTTCGAATACTTCAAGGTAACTGTCTCAGGGCTCTGCGAATCCAGTTGATAGCCTACAGAATAATACAGATCATTGAAACTCTGATCCTGGTTGAAATCGTGAGCTAACAATGGCACTCCGTTTAATTATTATTGTTGACGTTAGTTGACTTGTGGTAAAATTGTAGCCTACATTATCCTGCAGTGGTGTAGTGGGGCGGGAACGCGGGGAACGCCGTTCCCCCACTTTTTTCCAGGGAGGGAACGCGATCCCTCACTATTTTGCAGCATTTCTGCTGAAATAAATTAACAAAGAAGACTTCAAGACTCACAGTTTCAACTGCTTAGCCTACTTACTGGAGCCTTACAAATAACAAATTCTTATGTGTAAATTTACATAATTACATTTATTAATTTTAAAATATTTAAATTCAACAGTTTCAAAAATAGCAGTGCTCACACTATGCAAAATTCTTGCAAGATTGCACTTTTTGCTACAGTTGCTAGGCCCTACTTCAATTTCCAGGCGTTCCCCCACTTCATTTTTTAGGACTACACCACTGCTTATATTCGGATATCAGAATATAGGATTGCTTGAAAAGTTCGGTTTTTAGTCGTGAGTAGAAACAAAGTAGCAGGCGGAGAGGTTAGACTCGAACTTAGCTTTTGTGAGCGCTGTTGAAGTTCCTCGTTAGCCTACGATTACGATTACGGTTAGATTGAGAGAGGTGATAAGACGACGAGAAGATGATTATTATTATAAATATTATTATGCGTTTAATGCTAACAAAACCTGATGGACACACCGCTATCAGCTACAAAAAGCAGTGATCAAAATGGAATACAATACCTTTCTTTAACCATGTCTGTTGGATTCATCTTATGCGATCAAATTTTGGCAAACTAAAGTAACCGTTTCTGTTGCAGGCATACATTAAGATCTTCCAGGGCAATGAGTTACCAGAGATAAAGTCACTGTTCGAGGTGGGCATGTCAGTTATCTCTGCGTTTTCATCGACTCTTTAATGTCAACATGGAATTTTTACGTAATTATGTAGGCTATTATGAGCACTTATTATGGCGCCGCTTCAGAATTGCTACTCAGAAGCGCTCCCGACTATAGCGCGAACACTGAATCAGAGTTTAACGCCGAAGCGCATGATCAATTGCGAGTGAAGGACTTGCTCAGAGTATTTGAGGTGGATTTGAAGACCTTAAAAGTTGGTGTTGTGTTCCTAGCCATCTGTAGGCTGCTATTAGCGCCATGTATTGCAGGCTGTCTGTTCAGTTTGTATAAGCTTCTAGTTAAGATTAATTTTATGTAAGCTTATGCTGTTATCTGAGTTCCTGTAAACTTTTTCAACTGCATAATTGTACCCTTTAACCGGTTGCGGTCGGTCAACCGGATTGTTTAATAAACGAAAATTATTATTATTATTATTATTATTATTATTATTATTATTATTATTATTATTATTATTATTATTATTATTATTATTATTATTATTATTATTATTATTATTATTATTATTATTACGTGTAAGCACCAAGCACGTGTGAATAGTAGACCCCGGCCCTTTCTTCATAATAGCTATGCATTGGTGTAGGCCTATGCATTTTGACTTACGCATATTAGACCTTTAGCCTATATGTGTAATGTGCATGCAAGTTTCATGCACTGGTTTGCTTGTAGGCTATGTAGGCTACATTTATATGTGTGTATCTGAGCATTTTTTTATTGCGCCTTTTCATTGTGGACATTTGTAGGGATGTATAATTGTATATTCCGTGGTATCAAATGCAGTGTGGGTTATTTTGTGGCATAGGCGACTGCAGAGGCGAATAGTTATGCCGCTGTCTCGAAAGCAATGGATGTCTACACGAGGCAGATGGAATTGGTAGGTGGCAAGCATGCAAGGCTTCTTCATAGGAACTTCTAGAACTGCACAGTCCCATCTCGCCCTTCCTATCCTCCATGGCAGATTGCTCCCAATTGGATGACAATGAACATTTTAAACGATTTTTGACTGCGGTAAAAGGTTTTTACAACCGCACAAATACGTGTGTAGTAAGCTTACTTCATTTTCTGTGTAGAACTGCACACTAATAAAATACCCTGGTAGTAATCATGCAGAAAGCTATTACAATAAAAAAAATTGACTGGTGATAGTGGTAGTGATGGTAAGTGTCAGGGCAGGGTGATAATTGCCGGAGGGTTGTTGGTTCAACCCATAGTCTTTTTTAGGACGCCATAGTAAAGTCCTCATTGCACCCACCCCCAAGTCCATATAAATCAAGGCTGACCCCCTCGTTGATTTTCTACAATTCTCATACTGGGTCATGGTGGTTGTGTTGGTGGTAGTGGTGGTGTTGGTGAATGTTTCTTGTGACGGTGCATGGTGGTGATTATGATATATCATGATACATGGATTCGGTGGATATCGCAGTGGTTAAGTTTTTATTACGGTGATAGTGATGGCCGATTGTTTTGCATAGAAATAGAATAGGGACCTACAGTTTGAGTGTAGCCTACTAAAACTGTATTTCACAAAATGCAGATCTGTGGAAGCTACAAACCGTTCGTCAAACCTCATACATTGCATCAGAAACACGATCGCTTTCGACTTGAGTCCATCCAACACTTTCAGTCGATCCGCAAGATGGGAGACGAGGAAAAGAGACGCGGCTTCCAAGATCAACTCGAGCGACAGATCGAGGAGTCTTTCAAGAGCTACGTCAACAGTAACGAGGTTAAGACCTCATGCACGAAGCGGTTCTGCTGCTGCTTCGTGAAATAATCTTTGACCGGGTTTGTCGACGCCTTTGAGGGGGGAAACCGATGTTCAGAAACCAAGGACCACGCTTCTAGGATTAAGCGGAACTGTAAGAAAAAATCCAGGTTGATGCATAAAGAGATGAAGTAGGCCTTTGGATGGGTATTCCCCCCCCCCAGATGAGCTTCTGGGAATGAGTTGACCTTCGCCGAAAACCCAGGGTTATGCTTCACTGAGCCATTGGGACAATCAGAAAATTAAAGATTTTTTGATGTTCATCAATACTGTCAGTAAGAATAGGCCTAAAGTCTTTCAATTTCCTTGTGACATTGCAAGTTTTCGTTGTATAACTACTGGGACTATTTCAGTCTCAGTACTTTTAGTATGTGCTTCCAAATACATTGAATATCTCTGGGATCTATGTGTTCCCTTTGTCACTTTGTGCTGTTGTTTTCGTAACATCATCATCATCATCATCAATATCCTTAGGCTCAATGCCCGTAGGAGTCCGATGCCACTCTCTGTCTGAGTCTGTCTCGTGCCATGTTGCCCAGCTTCAACCGGTCCGGTCAGCAGGTCTGCTCCATACCATTAACATCTTGGAGCATCTAAACCACCTTGTCTGATTGAAGAGAATCGTGAAAAAAAGGCACGAAGGACAACGTGGGTCAATGCCCGTTGTGTCCCACGCTCTCTCCCCCGACCCTCTCCATCAGTCTGTCCTGACCGACCTGTGCATGTCTGCTTCACATCATGACACCTTGAAGCATCTGAGTAGCTATGTTACTTGTGTCGTGGTTTTGGCGGATTACAATCGTCTTGGTTTTTCACTGCCAGTGTATCGCCACCCATCTGGCAAACCTTCCTCATTTTGTCCGGGCTTAGGACCGGCACAGGGACGTTGATGGTTCCCTGTGGCAGAGGATGGATGCAGTTTAACGTCGTGCCCAGTTTTTCGTTATTAGGCTAAAATTTGTTTCGATTGTTTTAGTTAGGCCTACTGTTTTGACCGAGTAGGCCTATCACGTTTTATTTATTTTTTATTTAGTTATTGTTTTAGTTTTATAGTTACAATTAACAAAAAAACATTGAGTTTACGTTATGGATTGTCTTTGTTCTCTTAAACGGAAACAACGTTCAATCAATCAATCAACCAATCAATCAAACAATCAATTTTATTTTTCCTAATTGTAGGCCTACCACACGCAAAACAATTATGGCAGTAAAACTAAAGGAATTAAGTAAATGCTAGCTGTTGTGTCGAATGTCATTAGCTCTAACTGATGTCATTGCCTGCCATAGGCCTAGGCCTACAATGTTTCAGCAGTAGCCTATTAGCAACGGTCTTAGGCCTAATTAAAAGTCCTGAAAGTTATTTTGTGTGTTGTTTCAACATCATTGTCAATTCTAGTATTATCAGTTCTTTAAGGTCGAAACGTACGTAGGCCTAGCATAGGCACAGCCAGTACTATTGTTAAAGTGGTTTGGATAAGCAGTGGAACGCTGAAGAAGAGTCTTTGGAATTCATGACATTGTGTTTCCACGGTTCTATGGCTCCTCAATCCATCCATCCACAGAGGTTAAAGGCATCTGTGAGGCTGTAATGTGGCCACTGATTGCACACACACACATTATGCTTTCGCGGTTACACCAGTAGTAGGCTAGACCTAATTCGTAAAAACAGAGTGTAGGCCTATAGGCCTATATAGGTCTACTAGCTGTAGCTTAAGTTGATGCGAGCTGTCTGGGGAAATGCATTGCAGTGATCGCCCATTGCAGGGCTAGCTTATTTAGTAGGAGTTACTGGTTACGATTGTAGGTATTGAAATCGTCCTAAAACGCGCAATCACTCACAGTTTCCATGGGAGGCATCACAGAAACGAAACGGGTGGCAGGATTTAAAATCCAAGTAGTGTACGTAGTCTTCTTGTGGTGTAAATTCCAATTCTGAAAGTCTTCGAAAGAAGCGCGAAGAACCGCGGTTATTAGTTGCTCCCAGAAACATGGCGACCTCGTGGTGCATGAAATATCGTCCTGCAACACGCAATTCCTCGCAAATGACTCTGCGGGCAGCTTATACCCGGTTCCCAAGCGTTATAGCACTTCATAAATATTCATACATCTATTCGCATTACTATTGGTTGCGCTTTTAGCATAGTATTTAGGTTAGCAGCAAGTCCAGCAAGCAAATCTTCGATTACAACTTGGTTTTCTAACAAAATTATTTCAAATGTCGTTGAAATTACCGGATGGATTTTCCTATGCGTGCTTTGAATTCGAAGACGGACAGTCGAAGTCATGAGCAACCCAAAAAAAAATCCAAGCATACTGGGTGCACTGCTGAGTTAGACAAAATATTGAAAGACACCATATTTGACAGAGTGATGGCGTACAACATAACACAGTTGCTTGACTATATTGTAACCCGGTTTGAGCAGTACTACCATGCACGTCTGTTAGACTTCGCCAATGGACGCTACAAGAAAAGTCTACTCAGGAATATGCTTGTTGAGTCGTCAACTGATCCAGAGCAGATTATTGATCAACAAGAGGGAAACTTCTCCGTCCCTAGTGACTCTTGTCCAGATGCTCGTCATAGTGTGGACATAATGCGAGGAATATGCGACTGTGATGTTGGACGCAATGAAACTTTGTGCAAACATATTTCTGCCGTTATAATCAGCATTGATTATAAATTGTCTTCAGAGTCTGCAATTAAGCTGGTTTCTGCAAGTACAAGGGAAATTATGTTTGAGGTTGCAACTGGGCTCAAGCCACCCAATGACTGGCTTGCACCTTTACTGCTAATCGATGGACCGGTTACCAATTCTTCAACTGAAACTGCTGCAAATACTGCTGCAAATGAGAATTATAGTGACATGGCAGTACTGCAGCCATATGGTAATGCTGCACATAGCAGTAACGCACTTCCTAACAGTGATGTTGTGGCTGCTCTGGATAAGTGGAGTGCGCTGATTGATTCTCTGCATGCCAGGGTCACAAAGGGACTTCAGGACAACCCTGAAACCTTTGTACCAGCAATCAATAAATGCACCGACAATCTGGCAGCATTTGTGAATACTGAGTCCAGTTTGGTTACAATGCTCCATACAATGGGCAAGTACACTGGTGTCCCACAGAAGCAGGCAAATCGACGTCCATTACCAGGCAGACGACATGGGGGGATCCGAATAGGTGTTCAGCCTACTGCAATTGCCAGACGTAAGTATTGTTTGTCCGGCAAAAGGAAACAGTCAGCAGGACGACCACCTGGGAATATGAGAAGGCCCCTTGATTTGGAAGATGAGCACAGTGGACTGTTTAACGTGCCTGCCCGAAAGAAACAAAAAGCATATATTCATAATTTACAATCATGTGTTTCAAGCAACGTCTTCCTAGGCTCAACAAGACATGCCAAGAACTGACTGGAGTCTTGTTAGATACTTCAATCACATTATGGTTTGACTCTGTGCGGGTAGTAATATGTTTCTCCATTCATTGTTTCTATGGATGTTTCTGGATATCCTCTGATTGTATTTCGTTTCTGTGCTGTAAATATCGCTATTAAAACAACTGAATTGAATCTTGTTTTCTAGTTAGCAATGCACTAGTGTAAATAGACCAGTTACTGTAATTCTGAACTCCATTTGATGCTTCCTGTACTTTATAGACCGATGTTAATTTGATGATTGATCTGAAGTAAATAGACCAGTTACTTCAATTCAGAACTCTATTTTATGCACTGAGGTGACAGCTGCCTAGTACATTTATTTACCCCTAAATTCGTGAATTGAATCTGACTCGTTCTTCCTATATTGTGGTTATGTAGGCTACATAAATTCCAAAAATTTCTGATGGGGAGGGGCAATCCCCCTCCCCATACCCCTCCCCCTCCCGGTCTCGGCGCTATGCGCCTCGCGAGCGTCTTTCGGACGCTCAATTGTCTCCCCCCCCCCAGAAACCTGAATTCCCCCCCAGAGGACGGGGACTAGATTAAACACTGCATGACAGTGATATTGATCCTGATGTTAGCCTCTTCACTGATCTGAAATAATTCTGGTACTAGCTACGGTAATATTTTTTAACCACTTGTTGTGGAGCACCACTTACAGTCTGCCCATTGATTTCTGTTACTATGTGTCGCCAAGCGCATTATGTGATACTGTCTCGTTGTCGTACGTTATTACTTAACATTGGTACCACTTGTTGTGGTCTTCGCATATAGTCTACAACTTTAGTATGTTGTTTCTCATTTGGAATGTCTTTTGCTGGCTGTTACTTGCTACTGTTATATGTTTCACCACTCGTTGTGGAGTACCACTTATAACCTGCCTATTGTTTTCTTATACCATGGCCGCCTATTTTATTATTGGTTACTGTCTCATTGTCGTCTGCTATATACTAACATTTGATACCACTAGTTGTGGTCATTGCCTATGGTCTGCAACTCTTAGCATTCATTAATAATTTGAATTAATTATCTTTATTTGGTTATGCTTCATCAATGTACATGAATATGTTCTCTGTTTACACTCTGCTTATGTCCTGCCTTATCTCTTGCTCTCTCTCTCTCTCTCTACATTAACTCATCTACTTGATTTCGTTTTGCCTACATTGCCTAATAACAACTACACTCTTTTGTCACCACCATCTTGATATAAACTCTGCTTGCGGTTGCCCAGGTTTAGCGGGATCACTCCCTTTCTGGGTGACCCTTTCTTAGTGATCTTTTACCTGATAGATGATAATAATTGGTTAGCTTCTGATTTCACTGCACACTCTTATTTTATATATATATTTGCTGTTTTGATTTGTTGATCGCTATGAATTAAAAAGATTTGACTTGAAGAAAAAAAATTTGCCTATGTTCACTTCATGTTTTGTGTGATGGATGTAATAAAATGAGTGAGTGAGTGGGTGAGTGATTCAATCAATCAATCAATCAATCAACTTTTTTATTGAAAACCACCACAGAGTAATACAAGCTCACAGTTTACCAATTTGTGTGCAGGTTGTCAATAGGTAAACCCAAAGGAACATATGGTTCCGCAAAACAGGGTTCCCTATTTACATCATTAATTTATCAGTTATTATACATTGATGGTCATCATTATAATTATCTTCATAATCACATTATAAAATGTCAACAGTTGATTTTTTATTGGGAGCTTAAGGCTCCTCACAAGATGCATAAAAGCATACTAAACACAGACAATACATGCAGTGCATATATGAACAAGTGCATTATGCAAGCAACAATAATATCACTCAAACAAGTGCAGCCAAAAGGTAACATTTGAATTTCCGTTTGAATTGATGAACAGTGGGTATGTGTTTAAGGTCATTAGGCAGTGAGTTCCATAGCAGTGATTGAAACTATTATACGTAGCCTATTGCCTGTTATTAAGGGCATTGAAGCTAAGATTGTACATTGCATTGAAAATCAGTTATCATCAATCAATCAATTTTGGTCCCCCAAACAGGGTGTCACGACAATTGGTTCAACGACAACTCGTCCAACGACAACTGGTTCACGGACAACTGGTACACCGACAACTGGTTCACTGAAATAAAATCCGGATGAATAAGAAATGGAAGCTGGATGAAGGTGGTTTTACAGGTGAAATAGAAGCTGGAATTATGAACAGAACGCTTGGGAAATAGAAGCTGGATGAAGGTTTTTTATATCTGAAATATAAGCTGGATTTATTAAAATAACGCATGAGAAATGGAAGTTGGATGAAGATATTTTTAGAACTGAAATAGAAGCTGGATGCATGTTGAAATATATGAATGAAAATCATCAATCCAGCTCCCATTTTATAAATAAACAATCTTCATCCAGCTTCCATTTCTTATTAATCCGGCTTCTATTTCAGTGAACCAGCTGTCGGTGTACCAGTTGTCCGTGAACCAGTTGTCGTTGGACGAGTTGTCGTTGAACCAATTGTCGTGGAACCCCCAAACAGTGCGTGCATTCGCAAGAGGGCGCCATGACAAGACAAACATAGGCCTACTGAGAAATATCTTCCGATTGATCCCAGAGGCTACATCGCAGAGCCTTACCTTCAGCTATCGTCCTTCGATCACTCGTTCTTATCCCTAACTCATGACCAAGTGTCTGCGTGTGGGATTAGTCATCAAGTAAACGCAACAAGTGCGAAATCATATGCGTAGGCCTAACTGTTCGTGATTTGAACCCAACAACTGTGTAGGCCTATGCACACCAGTAGGCCTAATGTGCGGTAGCATAGATTTAATGAAACCGAAGGTGTGGACGAAGACATTATAATAAATTATACAATATGAAACGGGTGAGATTATGAACGGGGAAAAGCGAATATAACTTTCCAGTGTAAGCCTACACATTGGTATTCTGCGCCGAACAATATTCGGACATTAGCCTAAAGTATAGCCTATATTCAACGACCGCTAAAGCCCAATGATGATTTACGCAACAAACCACGCGTTCAAGTTGTCATGTAGGATAGCTTTAAAGAGGTAACAATTGTTTGTTATTAATATTATTTAGTCATGCGAACTTCTTTTATTTTAAACCATTATACGCTAGTAAAATTTAGCCTATAATGATTCTTGTTATTAACTTATTAATTGAGTACTTACTCACTTGCTCCAGATACGTGAACCAATAGTAATGCGAATAGATGTATGAATATTTATGAAGTGCTATAACGCTTGGGAACCGGGTATAAGCCTGCGGGCATCACAGAATCGAGCTAAGACGCATTAATTAGGCCTACCCGAAAGTAACAATGCTTTATCAGAAAACGGCTGAAAACTCAAGAAATTGCCACATTTCCTCAAACAAAATGCTAGCTGCACCGGAAGTGCAGCCTAATTGTGCACAACATAGCCCAAAAATTGTCTAAATTTAAGTATTTGTAAATAATATTTTATAATGCTAATTATTATGCAGTTCCTAGTTCTGTGAACGCAGCTTGCGAGGATCTTATGGAACCAGCGTATCGCTATAAATAGATCACAACAGAAATAGTCAATCGAGATGCCTGACACAGGTTAGTGGTTGACAGAAAAATCTTCAAAAACTTTCGAAATGTAGAATATTTGTTCGATTTTGCGAGCCATTTGTGTGCTGCAATTGGTATTTTATGTATTTTAAGTCGATGGAAACAATATTTTGTGTATGAAGCCGTCATATGCGGTATTTATTTCAACGGTGGCGACAAGATTTTTCTGTGGACACCGTGGAGACTGTTTTTCTTCTAAAATTAAATAAACGTTCAGTTGATTTGAATGAATTCATTTCCTATGAGATAGCGGTGTTTAAACTAATCGCTTTCGATATGTTTTGGCCTATTACGCTGTCACATTTTAAATTTTGACTGCATAATGCATTTGTGTTGGTGTGCCTTTTTGCATTAGGCGCCGTAAGGAATTGACAAAGTGCCATATTTGCACATAATTTCTTAGACCAGAAAAATCTCAATCAATTACATCAGAAAAATCTCAATCAATTACATCAATTTATATTGCGCCCCTACAAGATCCCTGCTCAGAGGCGCTCCCAACCAAGGCCTGGTCAAAAAGAAAAGCCTCCGGAAAACGATAGAAAGAGTCACGGGAAACGAATGGACAGCCAGAGGGAAGTCCATTCCAGATCCTTCCTGCTATATATTTTATTGTTTAAACCGAAAGTTAACAAGTAAAGAGTGCTTTGCTAAAGATAAACGTCAAAAGCTTCCGATTTAAGGGTACTAAAACTTATATGACATTCATTTGAATTAATTCATTAATTCAAGAATTTATATAGGGACACTTCAACTAGTCTACTAAGTGACACTCAAGTTGGTGGCTAAACAACTCCATTACACTAGTGTACTCATGTTGCTAAAAACATAGAAAGGTTAACACGAAAAAACCGTGATGAGCGAAAAGAATGAATTTTATGTTGGTGACGTAAGACCATTGCTTTAACATTACAATTACAATTAGTTGGTGGTTGATAATTCTTCAGATTACCAAAGTATTACACTCAGATCATAATCTAACATTGGTGACATTGCACGTGAAATAACTGCCAACTCATAGATAGTTTAGTGCCCTGACTCCTTAGTATATTTTCAGCTCTCAGCCGGAGGGGGGGGGGGTAATGGTGGAAGAAGAGCTTGGGAAGTTGGACACCATCCCTCTGCTAAGACACTGCATTTACAAGGCATGAGCTCTCATACTTGGCCCATCTTCTGCCTTAACTGGCTACCCTCCTCTCCCCTAATCTCATAAGTGTTCAGTCAAACTTGTGCTACTTTCGTAGAGTGTTGTTCAGATCTGATTGATGAATGCAACACTAGATGGCGATGACAGTTGAAATCTTTCCTTGTGGAAGCGAAATTGAAAGTTAGGAGGATGGAATTAATATTTTTAAGCAATCAAAAATGAAAGTGCATTGACTAACTTTGCAATTATAAATCAGAACTTGTAAAATACTTCAAATTGAAAAAAGAATTTATATTGCATATTATATTGATGTCTGTTTTGGATGGCTTGCCATATTGCATTTTTAATTGCTATGGCATAGCATGGACTTGTTGCCGGCCACATCTAGGGTGTTTTATTTAACCTGAGTTGTAATATTTCTACAAGTAATTATTATTATTTTTTTGCTATTTATTATTGGTACTGTTATCATTATTGCTAATGTTATTATTATTATTATTGCTGCTGCTGTTGTTGTTAATTATTTATTATTATTATTATTTTATTATATTTATTTATATTTTATTTATCAGTTCACTTCTATCTCTTCAATGTTTGTTTCTATTTTATTCTTTGTGATAGTTGTTGGAGAAGTCGTTAAATGGTTGTTAAATTTCTATTGTGTGCACCAGCTGTTGATGTGGAGTGTGGGGGCTGGGAGTAAGGTTTACATCTCCAGATGTTTGTCTTTTAAAGTTCAGAGTCTGAAGACAGTGACAGGCAGACAGATGCAGAGGGTGCTTGTAGACAGACAGACAGACAATCAGACAGACAGATGAAGACATGGAGGCAGAAGCTGGATTAGGGAGATACAGAGTCCTGAGTAAGATAAAGAGACAAAGATGAAAAGAGATATAGTGAGGGAGGAGGGGTGACGGAGAGGTAAAGGGAGAGAGTGTGTAAGAGTCGTAAAGATAGATAGACAGACAGACAGACAGACAGAGCATGAGAGGTAGAGAATCAGAGAGACAGACAGGCACTGAGTCCTCTCTTTTTAAGTCTCTTATATAAACAGTCTTTTACCCTCTTGAGACATTGAGCAGTACACTGTTTGGCCTTGCTGTAGGCATCACAATAGTGGTCTGTTTTATAATCACACAGTTGAATTTATCCATTAATCATATCATACGAACTTCGGAATGCATTGTGTTTTATTTGCACGGTGGCAGATTGCATAGAGTTATCCTAATCTCTAAACTTCTAAAGCACCACTCGAAAGCCAAGTACAGGGCATCAGCTTATTCATGAGTCATGAGCACTGCAACGAGGTAGAGGTGTTGTCTAGAGAGAGGGGTGGGAGGGAAAATGCCCAGATGCTCTAGCTGCGACTTGGGCCCGGGCTAGGTTGTATATACAAAGTTTAAATTTTTTATTTTGTAATATAATATTACAGAGAATTAACTTCAGTTTAAAGTTCAGATTAACAATTTCAATTCGTAAGGTCCTATCTGTACTTTTATTATTTTAATATGTTTCTAGAAATTTTTTCTGGCAAATCCTTTGGATAGTTTTAGGCGCCCTTCACTGCTCTGCCCAGGGGCCCGGAATTTATCTCGTCAAACCTGAGGCTGTCAAAATGGAATACAATAATATGTAATGTAATAAATTCGTGTTTGCGATTTACCATGGCTACGTTGAAGAGCTGGAGATGATTACTTAATGACTGGAAGTGGAGAACGAGTGCGAATGATAATGTGAAGTAGGTACATGGATATGGAATAGGGTCGAGTATTATAGTGTAGTGGAATGTGTAGTATACATGGTATACATCGTCCGCCAGTATGGATTTCTGACAACAGCAACATCACCTGATATTGTGGATGTGTTTACTGGATGAACTGAAATGCCACAGAAGGGTGCGGCAGGTCGTCCGCATAGATAAACCATTCATTAGGAGCGTCCTTATACGTGTGTGTGTGTGTACTGCTGTGTGTGTGGGACCGTGGGTGTGTGTGTTTGTGTGTGTACGTGTCTGACCTTTGTTTGCCTGAGCATACTTGTGTATCTCTCTCTACGTGGTGTTTGTCTGTTTATGCATGTCTTCCTGTTTTTTTGCCTGCATCTGTGCTTCACAGGGAAAGAAAGAGACATAGAGAGAGAGAACGAAAGAGAATAAAATTAATAATAAAATTTAAAAAATTCTTAGCCCGACAGACAGACAGAGGTATAGACAGAGAGACAGTGAGACACAGGGACAGTCAGATAGACGTACAGACTGTAGCGTATAATGATGAAGATGAGTTCTATTGATTTTAAAAGTGAAATGTCATTCTCGTCAAGCAGCAAGCCACGGTTGAATAATAACGGATGAGGAGGTCATTGCGTCATTGTTAATTGACACAATGACACATGTCAAGTCTATTGTCTAATAATTATTGTCTCTGGTGACATCGTACGCCGACCCACTTCTCCTATACCAGTTGCATCTCTTCAGCCATCATGGATTTGGGACATGGCTCGCTACCAGAGGATATCGCTGATGACGGTATATAACCATATGGGTGCCAGTGTTGCGGTTGGGGGGTGGGCGATTTATTGTGATGCTTGCATGGTGGGTGTGTGCACGGATATTTATTACAATTGCTGCAGCGCTAGTTAGGCTATCTGACAAGAGTTCTGTGTCTCTACCTGCACCAAATTGAACATTGTTATTCATTCAGAAGACAATATTTGATAATAGGTCGATGTGTGCATGCGTTTATATCGTGCCAATAATAATATTAATGTTAAAGAAATGATAATTTTTTTATTAATAATTAAAAATAATAATAATAATTTAATAAACCCAGTATATCTATATTTTTCTGTCGTTGACATGTACAGATCCAGGGACGGGTAGTCCGTCGTTGGCTGTCCAGGTGGTAACTGCTGAGAGCGACCATTCGTTCAGCCTCAATGAATCGGCCCTTGAGAAGATCCTGCTTGACCGTAGGGTCAAGGATAGCAAGGTCATCGTCCTGTCCATTGCTGGAGCGTTTCGCAAAGGAAAGTCTTTCCTACTCGACTTCTTCCTCCGATATCTCTATGCACGAGTGAGTCATCTGTAATTGTTTGTCTTTCTCTCTCTGTTTATCTCACTTTATCCCTCTGTCTCTGTCTTTCGTGGTGTCTGTTTGTCTCTCTGACACTTCTAAGTGCATACAATCTCTTATGCAAGACCAGTCAACTAGTCATAATGCTGATTAGACCAGCCCATCTGTCTGCCAGTCAATTAGTTGGTTCTTCAGTCAATTGATACACTAGCTGTTCAGTCTTTGAGCCAGTTAATATTTCATTAAGCCAGTCAGTCATTCGTCCAGTTAATCCTTTAAATATAAGCCAACCAATCCCTCACTCGTTGAACCAGTTTAATCACATAGTAAGTCATTCGTTTAATTTTTTAAAGTTGGCCGGTCAATCAGTCAGTCAGTTGTTTCTTTGGCTGGTGGTGGATGATTGTAGGGATCGAAGAACTGGATTGGTGATCCAGACGCTCCGTTGAAAGGATTTCCGTGGAAGGGAGGAGCGGAGCGGAACACGTCGGGAATTCTCATGTGGAGCGACCCGTTTGAGGTGGCGCTGCCCAGTGGCGAAAAAGTGAGTCACACTACACTACGCCAGACCGTTACATTACATTGTGGCATTGTATTAAATGCTAATTGAATCGCTTGATCTCGGCCAGGAGTGCCTCTGAGTAGGTACCTTGAAGGTGCGCTATATAAATTTTGATTGATTGATTGATTGATTGATTGATTGATTGATTGATTGATTGATTGATTGATTGATTGAAATGGTAACGCTGTGGCATAGAGGGCAGGAGATGAGTACGGACGCAGGATTGCTTCCTATTACCCTTCCAAATGTAGACTCAGCCTTTCAGTCTGCAGGTGGCGTTAGTAAGATAAGCAGTAGGAAGTGATGTGCGCCTTGCATTGCTGCGAAACAGCTAAATTCTACTCGTGAAATAACTTGTGATCATCTGTTGATACTAAGAGTGTTATTTTGATCATAATGTGGTGTGGCAGTTTGAAATTATAAGAACGAAGATTATTAGCTGATGTTTCCTGCCTTAAGACGCATTCATTGTTTTGACCTTTGATTGTTTGTATGTGTGTTTGTGGTGGCAAAGGCGTGCGTGCTGTTGATGGACACCCAGGGAGCGTTTGACAGCCAATCAACCGTCAAAGACTGCGCCACGGTCTTCGCTCTCAGCACAATGCTCAGCTCTGTCCAGGTCTACAACGTCACATCAAACATCCAAGAGGATGACCTTCAGCACTTACAGGTCAGAGGTATCTTCCAAGATATCACGCATTCTGTGACTCCACCCTTCAAAGCAATTTTGCAATTTTAACTTTGTTAAGAGTTGATATCTATAGAGCGATTTGACTAGATTAGATAATTTTATTTTGCCTATATACAATTTCTTGCATCGATTACAATAATATAAGAACTTTTAGTATATGGCCTATAGGAAAACTTTATATCAGCTGGAATAGATCATGCCGGTCGCTAGAGCTCAGAGAGCTGAAAGCACAAGGTGACAAGGTGACAATTTTTTTATTATATGATGATTTACATGGTGCTTTCTTCTTGTAGCTCTTCACAGAATATGGACGTTTGGCTTTGGAAGGTAGCAAGTCGAAACCATTTCAGGTGTGCCATAATACCTTCTCATCTATTTGAAGAGCATTAATTTTTCTTGTGCACATAATCTATATAAATAAAAATGAGACTTTCCAATAGTTTATCACGCAATCACGCCGAAACTCACGCACCGATTTTTGTGAAAATTTACCAAAACCTTCCATTCTAATAGCACCGTGTCTTAGGATTTCTTTTCCACGAAAAAACGCAACCTTTTCCACAAAAAGTGAACTTTGCAATCCGTTCGTCCGCCATTTGCAACTTCAACCAAACCACGCGCTTCCAAAATTTCAGAATTGTCTTCACCCGTAAAACACAGTGACGATACATCAATGAGGTTGCGTCCCGTGACGTCATAAGCGAGTCGAATATTACGAAAGCGGCCTTATAATATTCTTGGGCTATATCCGCTGTCAGTAAAGGACGGTGTGAGGGAGGGGGAGGGGAGGGGAGGGGGAGGGGGAGGTGGGGGAGGGGGAGAGGGAGGTCTTTTCTGCCACAGCAACGCGTGGCTGGGTACAGCTAGTTACATATAGAAATTAAAGAATATTTGCGAATGAAGTTTAGGATGATTTAAGTTGCATAATTTTTATCTACCGTAATTAATAAAAATGTAATGAGAATTGAGTATTGTTAGAATGAAATGTTGGTTAAATTTGATATAAATTAATCTGGTGGCTTTAGATTCATGAATCATTAAAATGTCATATTGTTTGGATCAGCAGAATTTAATAGAAACAGAATTCTGGTAAATTGTTAAAAGTTATCGCTTGTAAAATTTGCTATTCCAGTTTTTCACCATAAGATAGTCACATGCATGTAATTAAAATGTACTTATTATTTAAATTTAGTGTAATGAATTTATTTTTTAAAGTTTGACATTGGTCAAGTTTATTGCTAATTCCTTATCGTTGGTGTTTCCTATAAAATTTCCTACCATGACAAATATTTCCCACGTCAGATTTTATTATTGTAATGATTTCCCAATGTTGTTAAACTCTGTACTTGATTACAGTTTAATATTGTCATATAATTAATTTCTGAGTTGTTGTGACGAAAGATGGATTCTATTGTTTAGGATCTGCATTTCTTGGTTCGTGACTGGCCGTACCCTTATCAGTATGACTACGGATGGAAAGGCGGTGAGAAACTACTTGCAAAACGCCTCGAGGCAAGTTATTATTTGGTATTTTTAAATAAATATTAGAAGTATTAATGTTACTATTATTATTATTATTTTTAGTAGTAGTAATGGCAGTATTGTTACAGTATTGTTAATATTATTATTATCACATTGCCTTCCAAGGCACCTTTGCTCCACCGTATCTTGACGAGTTCTAGCCGTCCCAGATTTAATTTTTACGTCTCCGGATAATTTTTTTGAAATTCCCAATTATCTGAGGTACCTCGGGCTCAAAAAATTAATGATAATAGGACCTCAAGACCTCTCTCTTTGGCCGTGCCTGGACTGGGAGCGCCTCTGAATGGTCATCCTGAAAGATGGGCACTATATAAATTTTTAGAATGAATGAACGAACGAACAAAAGAACGAATAACAGCGTCAATAATGGTAATAATTATGATAATGGATGTGAATGAATTCTGAGCGTTCTTTTTGTGTGTATATCAGATAACAAAGGACCAGCATCATGAGTTGCAGCAGCTGAGAAGGCATCTAAGTTCCTGCTTCACGAAGATCGGATGTTGTCTGATGCCGCATCCTGGACTCAAAGTCGCCACGAATCAACAATTCGATGGTCGACTCTCTGGTTGGTCTTTTGTTATTGTTTTTATTATTGTATTATTATTGTTGTTGTTGTTGTTGCTGTTGTTGTGTTGTTGTTGCAATTATTTTAATTATCACTACAATCATTATTCTTTGATCGCCCAAGGTACATATGATCCCTCAGGTTCTTAGTTCTAAGCTATCCAAAGATTGACTTCCATTCTGAAATTAATTATCCTCATCACAACTGAAGTTCATTAATCCCCATCTTTCTCTGGTCGTTGCTTTAGACATTGAAGAGGACTTCAAGCAGCATGTGCAGGAGTTCGTCAGTTCTCTTCTGTCGTCGGGAAGTCTCGTCATCAAGGAAATCAACGGAACAAAGATCACCGGAAAGGAACTGATCGAGTATTTCAAGGTCAGGGATTGTTCATTTGCATCTCTACAGAAACATGAACTTCATTGCGCTTTCTCCTTCTGTTCTCTCTCTACATTTCTGTCTGGCAGTTTCTCTTTTTTTCTTCGTTCTCTTCTCATGGTACTAGCCATGCTTCAGATTCGTCTCTGTATGTGACGTTGTGCCACTTTA
This sequence comes from Lumbricus rubellus, assembly GCA_945859605.1. NCBI lineage: Eukaryota > Metazoa > Annelida > Clitellata > Crassiclitellata > Lumbricidae > Lumbricus > Lumbricus rubellus. The sequence continues at coordinate 2,440,196 of OX243818.1, forward strand.
AAATGTTTTTATTGACGATAATTAGCAAGGTAAAAAGATTTCTGTTAGTAATTAATTAAGCATGTATCTGTTGCAGGCCTACATTAAGATCTACCAGGGCAATGAACTGCCAGAGCCGAAGTCTATGCTGGAGGTAAGGATGTAGAGTTATCATTCGTTTTTCATTGTATGGTTAGTTAATCTCTTGAATGGCGAGATGTAGTTTTTGTGTCGATCTGAAAAATTCTGTTTTCTTTCTACGCTATTCTAAGCAGAACTCGTCATTTGGATGGATCCACATCACTCTATAAGTTGTAGAAATGATTGTTTGATGGTGCAACAGAATGGAAAGTAGAATGCAATACAAGAAGTGTTGTGTGTGTGTTCGAATGTGTGTGTGTGTTCGAATGTTTGTGTGTGTTCGAATGTTTGTGTGTGTTCGAATGTTTGTGTGTGTTCGAATGTTTGTGTGTGTTCGAATGTGTGTGTGTGTTCGAATGTGTGTGTGTGTTCGAATGTTTGTGTGTGTTCGAATGTTTGTGTCTAGATGTGTGATTGTGCTTGGCAAAAGTTAAAGGTAGTTTTTTGATTGTTTTATACAGATAGGTCTTGAGCTTTGGTTTAAATGTATGCATCAGATTTGCATCTGCATACATGTGTGTGTGCTGTAATTATATGTGTAAGTGTAAATAAATGTACACTATGTTTGATTATTTCTGAACATTTAAATAGCGCCTCTCTGTGTTGTGTTATGATACAATGTAGTGTTGTTTGTTGTTTAGGCGACTGCTGAAGCAAACAATTTGGCCGCTGTTGCAAACGCAAAGGATCTCTACACTAAGCGAATGGAACTGGTAGGTAACAGTTGAGGCATTCGTTCATTCATTCATTTACTCATTCATTTCAAGAATTTATATAGTACCCCGTCAAGAAGGCCACTCAGAATTGCTCCTTGTCCAAAGATGGTGATACAGAAATAAGGAGCCTGTAAAACACTGATGAGTCCTAGGGACAGTAACTCTTATAATATGGTGATGGTGCGGGTGACATTAACAGTAAAGTTACTTCACATTGGTGATGATGTGAGTCGCAGTAGCGATACAGTTAACAACTCTGAACATTTCGCAGGCACTCTTTCGCGAACTGCAGGTCTGCATTTTAACAGATTCTAACGCATTGCACTGTATTATGAATTTCACTTATTATTAAATTTCTTATCCTATTGCGATGCAGGTCTGCGGTGGCAACAAACCGTTCGTCCATCCGGAAATCATGAAGCGAGAACACGATCGCTGTCGACAAGAAGCCGTCCAACTCTTCCAGTCGATCCGCAAGATGGGCGGCGAGGAAAAGAGCCGCACGTTTCTCGAGCAGCTCACGCAACAACTCGACGAGTCGTACACGAACTACGCTCGCCACAACATGGCGAAGAACTTCTACGCAAGTTTTCAGACGCCAGTCACGCTCATCGCTATCATCGTCGTGCTGTACCTTGTCAAAAGCTTGCTTGAGATCGTCGGATTGCAGACGATGTCGAATCTGTGCTACTGCGGAATGATCACCGTTTTGATTGCGCTGGTCGTCTGGGTGTATACGCGGGCGACGGGGAATTTTGCGGAGGCTGGGTCGGCGGTAGATGGCGCTGCAACATTCGTTCAACGGGTTTGTGTTTTGGTTTCAACAAAGAAATATATACTATACATTAAATTTTTTATTTGAAGGGCCCGGTGACGCTTTAGATAACACACAGGGCACAGGCATGGAGATCAGTGGAGCTGAGTTCAATTCCTGAAGTCTCTGTAGGGTGAACTTGCTTTGTAGGCTGATATTAGCGCCGTTTATTGCAGGCTGGCTATTCTGTTAGTAGTTAAGATAGATGTTAATTAAGATTGTTTCATGTAATCATGCTGTGTTTGTTGGAATGAATAACAAAGGGAAGATTATTTTTTATTATTCATAACATACAGGGCTGTAGTTGAGAGCATACATATTACATAATGCTTACATACTTAGTACTTACATTATAATCCATACATATTTTCATGGGCACACATGCACATCATACACGCATGAATGCCTAACACATAAATCTACATGACATGCATGGATCAACCTGGAAGCAGCAATATGTGAATTGAAATTGTAAATTTATATAGCACCACTCAAACAAGCAATACTGTCTGCATCGAAACATGCTATAATATAGTTGGCAAATATGTTTTCCAGATGACATACAATCGCGGTGGTGACGCTTCAACTTCCTCGTCACAAGATGTCGCTAAGAAAGTCCAGTAGCGCATTCTACCGACGAGACTGCGTCAAAGTCCACGTTATTCGAGACTATTTTGGTTTCCATGGTGATGTCGTTCTTTGTTTCCACGACAACAGAATCGTTAGGAGTCCGTATTTTCGCTGGAGATGAAAAAGAAGAGTTCAGTCTCAAGTTTCTTGTGGCATTTTTAAGCATTTCTTTTTTTTAAATTGGATGTCTTGCTGTGATTTTGTCATATTGTTTCTGATTATTATTAAATTATTATTATTATTAGTATGATAGTCATTATTCCTATTTCTAATAGTATAATAATTATTTGTATTTAGTGTTATTTTGTTTGGAACTGTTAACAGTTGTTGCTTTACTATTATTCTTGAATTTTATTATTATTATTAGTAGTAGTATTTTATTATTTTATGTCTGAGGAAGGGATAATCCCTCAGGCTCTTAAAAGCAATTTTGGGAAAGAACTGGATATTATTTTTTTAGATTTATATCAATAAATATATCAATATCGTATGTTTATATTATTTTAATTTCCACATTTGTATTCGAATGTTTGAATGTACATGTGATTGCATCTTAAACACTGAGTTCTAAGTCAGTTTAGAAGAATAATTAACGTTATTATTTTTACTGCTATTATACTTTGTTGACATTACCGGTTACATTACCTGTCGTTACAGGCAGTTATTTTCTTTGTTATTTTCCATGTCTTGAACTGCAGCAGCAAACATTTTCCAAATATCATCTGAAAGTTTTGCAAGCTCTCTTTTAAGTTGTTTATTAAGTGGTGTATAAATGTCTATTTGTTTGTGTGTGGCTCAAAGCCGTATGAGGAGTGTGGCCAATTTGCAAGATATCTTTGTTACACTGCCACTGATGTGTGAAAAACTGTGTTATGACGTGTTCTATTCAGTAGCATGCAACAGTATGTTATTGTTCTCTATAATATACGTATGGTATGCGACTAGAGTAAGGGTTCGACCCCCCCCCCCGTGAGGCAGTTACTGTTTATGAACCTTGTGAAAGTCTTACGTTTTCATTGTGTGATTGTATTTCTTTGCTCAAAAGCGCCATTCCATTTGGAATTGTTATCGAAATTAGAAGTGTTACGTTGTTCCTGCAGTATTTGCGCTCGATATGTTGTCAACTGTTTCTTTTTTAAATCTGTTGCACTTTGCTTGAATTGGTGGTGATAACGCTAGCATTAAATCTTTGCCGCGGTCCACCCCTCATTGTAGTCAGGCCCGCATTTAGGTAGGTGCTAAGGGTGCTGCAGCACCCGGCCCTAAAGTTCTGAGGGCACTGATTGTGGAACAAGCTTCCATGCAATTGTGTTAATTTTCTTCTCGTAATTTGCATCTATTCTAGTCGTTAGTGTAGTTTTTAGCGTATTGACCGATAGATGATGGTTTGAATCCATGTCAGAGCAAGAATTTGGTTAAAGATTTCTTTTTCCACCTGCACATATCTCTTAGCCAATACAGCTATTACGAGTACACCGACCACAAACTGTCGGTGGGAAGATGAGATGGCAAGGGAGAGGACTAGCCATCCATCATCATCATCATATGCTGAGGCTAAGAAAATGAAGTCGCTAACACTTCATACCTTTTGTTGCCTTAGAGGTTAGCTATTTAATGGATTGGACTTCTAGTCAATTGCAGTCACACTTTTGATGAATTCTGTGAGTAGGCGCTATATAAATGAACATTTGTAAGTAGAATTACAGTTGAACTGGTGTTGGACCAGAGCAGATAGACCGATTCTATTATTACTCTGTGAAGTCATCAGTTCATTAATTGCAAGTGTAATTCGTTGATTCTGAATTGACGATCTGCTAATTAATAATTAATAGATTTTAATTATACATGTAATTAATGAATTCTTAAGTACAAGGTTTGTGTTTAAATGTTACACAAAGGTAACTGCAGATAGAAAGCATGTATACGTGCAATATGGATAATAATTTATACTCTGTATGTTACCGTAATTTACATGTATGTGCAACATAGATAATTATAATGTACTGTGCGTAAGCTATTTAGATGTAATGTAAATTTATGCAGCTCCAGGGTTAATTTTTTTGTAGCGCTTAATGCAGAGGATATTCCCCGAGTTTTAAGGGTTGCGGTGCAATTTGATTTGTGGCATGATTTTCATGTCAAACAGTAAATATCTGTTTTCAGTATTCAAGGTTTTTGAAAATGTTTTTTTTGTCAGAAACAATTATACTTGTGATCGGCTCTTGTGTTTCAGAAGATTTACTTGCTGCTTTTAAGAAACTTTGTATATTTTCGTGCAAATGTGAACGTGTATGCATTTTATTTTGGGGCACTTTTTTCAGTTTTGTTTCGTCTGTAAATGCTCACGAAGTGAGACCTTGAAGATATTTCCTCACGACAATTCCAGCAATTTAATGCGAAAGGCTAAGAACAAAGAGTAGGCTATAATAGATGTACAACGATATTTAGTCCTTTGCTCACAATTGCTGAGGCCATCCATTGATTGGTGTTTGGTCATTGGTAGTGGCGCTAGATAAAAGGCATTGTCTTTTTGTTACTGTTGTCATGGTGATGTGATTGTTGAGACAAAGCATTTTTTAAATGAGTAGAACAATGATGGATGGTTGACTGACTGACGACTAATTGACTGGTTGGGTGACTGAATTGACTGGCTGACGACTGGCTGACTGACTGACAGTCACTGACTTTGGTAGCATCAGAAACGTTCTGCACGTCGTATCTTCGGATGAGATTTTTAAACTTTTATAGCAACGACGATATTCAATAATACGCAGATATTCAATTATTACTCTTCTCAGGCATTCGACTAAAATGCTGCGGCTCAACAATTCAGATTTTTCGTTCAAGTACTTAACTTGGAATTTACGCTTAAGCCAGGATTGTATGACGACCTTTTTCATGTAGTAATTCTATCTAAAAACAATAGATTCAAGATGATATGTTTTTGTCTTTTACAAGAACTACTTTTACAACTAGGATTCGATCAATGTGATTTCGAAATCTGTTTCATACTCACTGTACGTTTGAATTTTTTTTAAATTTTTTGTCAGCTTGACATTAGAATTCGTCTTAGTCATTATTTAGATTTAAAATTGTTACTTGCAACTTTCTGGTTACGTTGTTTGGGTCCAGCGTTGAATTTTTCGACAATATGAAATGTTGGTCATGGGCATTCATCATTTTGTCGTCGTCATAAATGTTGGTTTTCAGTCAGGTTCTGTTTGTAAGTTGCTATCTTTTCCATGATGATGATCATTTCGTCATTCCAAAAGATTTTCTATTGACCTTATGTGTGGTTTGTGGCGAAATGTTTTCCAAAGGTAACCTTCAACTCCGTTTGAACTATTCAAGTTTGTCCACCTTATGCTAGTCTTCGTTTGATCAACGTGAAGGTATATATTGGACAGATTAATTTTAGTTAGAACACCGTATTGATGTTGACAATTACCAGTTAATTTAATGGACCAGGTATTATGAACATTTGTTTGCCAAACTAAATGATATTATATGATTCAGTGAACTGATTTTCAGCCTATTTCAGGTTGTCAATAAAATCACATATGTCAAAGTGATCACTTGCTGCACCATTGCGTTATTTGTTTTTGTTTTTTGAGCTTGAAAATTAGACAGTGTACAGAAATGCTGGAATATAATATTAGTGTTGTCCCATCTAGTCCAAGCTGATTGGTCAAACCAAAATCAACAACTCCTCCAAGAAGAATACTTGCATATTCTTGTACATCTCAGTTCTCACATTATTTGTCTAACTGAACCAGTTCACATTGAAAGGGGTCAGATTAGATTCAAAGAGGATAGTAGGAGACATTATATAAAAATTGTGGTAAATTAGAACTTAAGGTGCAACTAGACTACTTAAATACAACGCAATAAATTTGCAAATAAAAACCCGATAAATACAAAAGTAATGTGCTTTAATTAACGACAGTGAACAAGTTAATACTGTATCTGAACGACTAAATGATCATTGTACATGTTAATTATTAAGCGTCAGCATCTAATGTCCAAGCATCTATCGATCGCATCAGGCAACTGCACAACAGAAGCATGGAAAATGGAATATGCTCAATATGCAGATTGCTTGAAAGTCTATTCTACAAAGCAGTTATAGAACACTTTCTGATATGGTCTCTGAAGACAGCAAATGTGCAGTAAAGACAGATCCATCTGCTGATGTAATTCTTCAGCCTCTTTCAGCCTCCTCCCATTCTCCACTTTTCTTTTTGAAACCTCAGATTTGTCCTTCTAGTTCTTCATACTAGAACACCAATGACTCAATTCTGGTCTTTTGCCTCAATTGGTCCCTCTCTTTGGAATGCACTGGCCTCCATCAACTCAACCTCAAATTCCAACTGGTAATCCCTCCTCCTCATTTGTTTTTTCACAGCCTATTTCTTCTCTCGTGACCTTACGCACTTGGAGTGCCTCTGAGCAGTTCACCCTAAT